>MU228433.1:1833674-1867007 GCA_018584345.1 Thuja plicata | reverse complement strand
GTGTGTGTGTGTGTGTGTGTGTGTATATATATATCTATATATATATATATATATATATATCTATATATATATATATCTATATATATATATGTATGTATATACATATATATGTATATGTATATGTATATGTATATACATATATACATATGTATGTATATATGTATATGTATATAACAAATAGAGCTCATAACAAGGTCATGTGGTGCTCAAACAATGAGCTCATACAATACATGATGCCCTAGCTTGTAGCCCATGAGCCATCAAGACATTTCCTCATGAAATGATCATAAATGGGAAGTACCACATAGTGAATATCAACAGTGAAACAAATAAAGAGAGATCAAATACTTCACACAATGCCTTGAAGGTAATAGCAATGATGCTCTAGCTCTCAAAGCTCGCAGGTCGTCAAGCTTTCCAAATGCAAAGATGTAAACAATGCCAGTATTAACATTCATATTGTGCCATTAAATCAAAAAATGCCATCAAAATGAAATTGAGTTAATGAGAAGACAAAGCTTGAATGCCTACCTCAAGTCATGGCTGCTATATGAAGATCAAATTCTAAGGAACTATGTTATAAAATTTTAAGGCATGAAATTTTATAACTGTACATATATATAATTTCAAGGCATGAAATTTGACCTTGATAATGTCCCCTCCATTGCTTATGCTTGATCACGAGTGCCTTTTGTTGATGGGCATGGTGGGTTATTGTTGTGGATGCATAATTGTAGATGAGGATCAATAATAGGGTGCCATGCATTGCTTAGATCCTCTGGATCTCACCCCATATTTTCCTTCCTTGCAGGTTCTGGATCATACAAGAGCATACTAGATTCAACCTTGGGTAAACACTTCATTACTTCAGGAAATGTTAGGTACCTTCATTATTTATGTTCATCCACTTATTTATGTTTGCATTCATTCATATTCTTATGAAAATTGGCTATACTCATATTCTTCTTGTGTCTGAGTCTTCCAACTTTGATCAATTTAATGTTGTCGTAACATATCATTTATAAAACCTACTGTAACACCCCAAAATTGGCACCTTACAATTCTAATCAATTTTGGTGCATTTTCTCATCATCGAAGTCCTATTGTACTAGGTGAATTCTCTTCCTAATTGACTTTAATTGACTTGGTCTCAAATGCAGAAAACATGAATTTGCATAAATATCATATTATAATTGATTCCTAAATTATCAAGGTTTATTAGCTAAAAATCCCTATGATTAATTAATTTAATTCTAAAACTCCTAAGTGCTTTTAAATTAAATTAATTCCACCCTCTTTAGCTAATACACATCAAAAGGAATTAAAAGAATTATTTACTTAGTTGAGTGAATTATCCTCAAAAGGAATTCCATAATTCCATATGAAAAGCCACTCATGTGGCAATAATTCATTCTTTTAATTGAATAATTCTTTCAAAAGTTGTCTCACCTTCCTCCATGGAAATGAAGAGTCAACCGTTTCTTTTCAAGAAACTCTTCATCCCCTTCTCAGGTTGTTCTATATTATGGGCCTCATTTTCTTCATTCGAGAGGATCAATTAGAGAGCATCAAGACTATAGCTTTTTGTTGCATTTTAGTTTAAATCTCATTTAGTGTAATTGCATTCTCATGGCTAGTGTAATTTGATTATTGTTCTAGTTTAATTCAATTAAATCTGAATTTCATTCTTAGATTAATGGCAATTTCATTCTTAGATTAATGACAATTTGATCATCTTTCATGCTTTAAAATCCTCCATTTTAGCAATGGTCAAGGTTGTTGGCTCTCGTTCTGAGAGTAAATTTGACACCTCCAACTAAATAGGAGGCAACAGGTTGCTTCAATCAAGTTTGTGAAATGGACAATTCATGTTCATCTTTGCAAATTCGATGATTGAGTAAGGACTATGTTGAGTTTGTGCCTAATTTAAGAGGTCACATTCAAGCACACACACCTACCGTAACATGTCATTTTTTGTTTGACATTTTTTGTCACAACTAAAGAGTTCTCACCACGAGAAAATAGAGTGACCATTTTCTATCAAAACTATATGTGCAGATATAAACATTAAGTACAATATGTCCAATTTTTTTGCAGATATACACATTAAGGATCATGTCAGATAATATAAGGGAATTTGATCAAAATATGGAGACAATCGCTAGATTACTGTCTAACTTTCAAAGAGAAGGCGACGAAAAATGCTATTGTCCATGCAAGAGTTGTAACGGCTTAAAGACAAGAAGAATCAAAATCAAAACAACAAAGATACATTGTAGGGAGAATGGTCACATTGAAGGGGGGTTTGATTATCATCCATTGATAAGTTGTTTGTTAAATTGTAGGGATAATGGTCACATTGAAGGGGGGTTTAATTATCATAATTTTTATATAGGTCAATCTCCCTAGTGTTGTACGTGATATGGACCACTACATCTCAGAGGAACATGGGGGTGTGAATATAGAGGAACATGGAGGTGTGAGTATTGAAGTTGAAGATCATGATCCCATGGAAGATGACGATCATGAGCCAAAAAACACATTTGAAGATGATGGTATGAATGCATTGATCGTTGACACATTTGGTACTGGTGCTGCTGGTGCTGATGATGATTATTATTATTATTATGAGGATGACATTGATGTCTTCCATGATATACCTCTAATTGAGAAGGCAAACATGACCCTTTACGAAGGCTTCCAAATCTACTCTTCTCTCGGTTGTATTATTGTTGGTGAATTTGAAGGTTATGAATGGTTTATCTAACATAACAATGTCACGTATGCTAAGGTTTGTCATATACGTCATTATATTCTATAAAAGGTGAAACATGTACCATTAAGATTTTTTATATTAATGACTTATATTTTTTGTTGTAGATTGATAGGTGAGTTTCTGTTACCACCATCAAATGTTCTCCCTCGCTTGTACCAAAAATTATGTGCCACTATGAAACATATTGGAATGAAGTATCAAGCAATAGATGCTTATCCCGAAGATCATATTATTTATCATAAAGAACACAAAAAATGCAACAAAATGCCCTGAATGCCATACGAGAAGATATCGAGATGATCAAATGAAAAAAGGTGCCTCGCAAGGTTCTTCGTTACATCCTCATTATTCCACGTCTAAAATGATTATTCAGGTGCAATAGCTTGGCACAATTTATGGATTACCATGCACGTGGCAGGAGTCGAGATGACATTATTTGAATGTCTGCGGGTGTTTCATCATTTATGGACATAGAGGAAAAGTGGCCACACTTTAAAGAAGAACCTTGAAATCTCAGGCTTTCTCTGGCAGCAGACGATGTCAATCCATATGGAGAGATAAGATCTGTTTACTCGGTGTAGCCTATTTTTGTTATCAACAATAACCTTCCTCCATGGATGTCAATAAAGAGGGAGCACATTATGTTGGAAATGATTGTTCCAGGTATTTTATTATTTTATAGTTATCTACATGTAATTATAAGTCTTGGATTGAAATGGTCACAATAATTATCTGATGTTGTTAATTCAACTAGGTAAGTACCAAGTGAAAGATGTGAATATATATATTGCGCCTCTTATCAACGAGTTGTTGGTGTTATAGAATGGTTTCACTATGTATGACATCTCTAGACCAATTGGATAAAGACAATATCAATTCCATGCAATGCTTGTGTGGAAAATTCATGATGCTCTAGGGTTGACACATTTCTGTGGTATGTTATGGTGAATTCTAGTTGTACGCAATAATTCTAATTCTAAAAATTAACATATTTAATCCAATTGTATCGTTATCTTGTAGGTCTTCAAACAAAGGGAAAATTTGCATGTCCAATGTGTGGTCCAAAGATGAAATATCGTCATTCCAAAAGTTTAATAAAGCAGGTGTTTGATGAGTATAGGCACTTCCTCCCCATAAATTATAAGTATCAAAGTGCGGAAAACCATGTTTTTAATGGGAAAGAAGAGACTGCATCAAATCCCCGAAGAATGACACCTCACCTATGGCAGTTGGAATATAATAGAATTCGAGGTAATATCCTTCCACCTAATGGTTGATGTTTGAAAATTATATATTTTGATTGTGTTTTGTTGGCTAATTATGTAGTTGATGATCTTGAAGGTCGTGAAGGCATCACTAACCAGCTTCCAAAGGGACTAAAATGTTATCCCAGAGAATTTAGTAGGATTCCCTACTATGAACAGCTACAAATTGTGTATTTTTTTGATATTATGCATATTGGAAAGAATGTAACAGAGACACTATGAAAAATATTGGATGGAAGGCGTGACAAAGAAAAACTTGGAAAAATTTGTAGTGACATTCATGATTCCAATCATGCAATGAAAAATATCATTGAATCAAATAGCAATGGAGATCATATTGATGCAAGTGCTCTTCCTTGGTTATTAACAGAGCAACAAAGTACTGCCATAAAAGAAGTCATACAAAAAATTTGATTTCCTACAGGATTTGCTATGAATATAAGCAATCTCATATCAAAGAAAAGTAATTTTGGGTCAGGGATGAAAACACATGATTGGCATACCTTCATCAAAGTAAGTCACAGTCTTTTGTATTTATAATATTTTTGTGTAACTACATTAAATTTTCATTGTATGAAATGATCAATTGACAATTGTTGCAGTATTTGCTACCCCTATCGCTCCTAGAGAATTTTAACAATAATATCAAACAAGTGATATATGATCTTGTAAAATACATGACGTAAGCAGTGATATTTGTTCAATATATCAAACAAGTAATATATTGTAAATTCTCATATTTATATATTTTTGTGTCTTGAATCCCTTGTAGGTGATTGTCATCTAAATAAATCCATAAAGAAGATATAAAATATTGGAAGAAAAGAATTCCTCATCTAATGTGTGAAATGAAAAAGTGTTTACCTTCAACTTTTTTCAATTCACAAGAACACTACCTCATACACCAAGTTGAGGAGATTGAATTGTGTGGGCCTGTACAGACTAGGTCAATATGGATGGTTGAGAGACACTTGAAATTTTTGAAGGGTTTGGTATGACAAAGAGAATGTCCCAAGGGTTATATGGTTGAGGGATATATGGTATACCAGATGATGGTGTACGTTACTCAATATCTTCCTAATCTTGCAGCAAAGACCCATATAGATTGCATTTGGGATCTCGAATCCATTAAAAAATTTGAAGGGGAGTACTTGGTGGGCAACGGTAGATTTAGGAAACTGAAAGGTAATAAATTATGAGATGTTATTGTAGTTAATTAATTATTAATCTTCAAAATAAATCTGTTGTAATTCATCTATTTACTTTTGTACAGTTGTTAAAGAGTGGGATGCAATACATTTTTTTATTGCAAACAATCAAGATTGGATGACAGTATGGATTGAACGATGTCAACATTATGGTCATATATTAACATGGGAATCTGTGTCTTTATTGGTTATACAAGCTCATCATAATGGAGATCCCAATTTTACACAAAAGGAAATAGATTTAGCATATGGTTTAAGAGATCACCAGGTACTTATAAATTTGTTAATCAACCGTATGTTTTTCAACTCGTGATGCAATAATTTATACATGTTTGACATTATTGTAGGTGAAACACTGCAAGGATATGTTATGCGATGGTTATAAATTCTGCATCAAAAATTTGGATGACACAAAGAAAACTTGTGATTCTGGGATAAGTGTAGTATTCCAGGTGACCAATATTTCATCTAGAAATGACTTACATCCTCAAAATTCACAAAATTGATACTATGGTATTTTGGTTGATATACTTGACTATGACTTTAATTCCTTCAAATTAGTTCTCTTCGTTGTGAAATGGTATAGAATATGACTCAATCAAATGATCCTGATAGAACTGTTATTGAACATGACAATGGATTTCCAATTATTAATACAAGGTTGTTTGAGCCAGTTGGGGAAGAGTCCTATGTTCTTCCAAGAAAATGTGAGCAGGTATTTTACTCAGAGGTTCCACATAAACTAGGTTGGTCATTTGTTGTTAGACATGATCCAAGAGGAAGGACGATAAAGTATAATATGATGGAAGAAGAAGATACCGAGGAAGAGGAAGAAGTGGAAGATGATGTAGATGATGATCACGATCTAGAGTTAGTCGAAGAATAATATGAAGAAGAAGATGACAATGATGTTGCTACTGATCATGATGATGAGGAGGAGGATGATGAAGATGATGATGATGATGATGATGATGATGATGATGATGATGATGATGATGATGATGATGATGATAGTGGTGGTGATGATATCGTCAATGACGATGATCTTGATGGTGAGATGGATGAAGAAGAATATCAATGACATGAATGAAATGTACAATTATGGAAGATGTTTGGCATGTTTTAACGATTGTTTTGGGTTGAAATCTGCACTTTTTCCACTAATATTCTTAGGGTTTCATATTAATGGCATTTTTGGTTTTAGTGTGAATATCTAACTACTCTTATTCACCTTGTTTTATATGTCCTACTTATATCTTTGGTCTTTTGTTAAGAGAAATTTCATTCTAAAAGAGTGTATTTTTGTATATCAATGCATTTAATCTAAATACTATCTTATGAGATTTTCTTCTGATAATTTTATATTTCCTTGCACATCAATGATGTTAAATCACAGGGGATTCTATTTGTTCCCTGCAATGGAGTGAGCTAATTTTGAAAGTATAAATAGATAATTTTAACAATGTATAATGTCCTTCACAAGATGTAATAAAAACACTGGCAAGGCACGAGAACTATTTGATGAAATGCCACAATAGTGGTATCTCATGCAATGCTGAGATGTTCAGTTATATGCAATGCTAAGATATTTAAATTATTGTAGGATAAATAGATAATTTTAACAATGTATAATGTCCTTCACAAAATGTAATAAAAACTATGGAGTGAACTATATTTGTCTGATTATATAACTATTATCTTTTGTCAGGTATCCCACACAGTCACATGGATTGTCAGGTATAAGTCAATACACCCCATAGAGATTAATGTCTTTTACCATTTGTAAAATATCTCTCTCATTGCTACCTATTTCTCTCATCATGGATTGTCAGGTATAAGTCAATACACCCCATAGAGATTAATGTCTTTTACCATTTGTAAAATATCTCTCTCATTGCTACCTATTTCTCTCATTTCATGAAGTGCAGGTACCAGCGAATAGGTATTTGTCAGATTTGTCTTCCTCGAGCGAGGAAAATGTAGGAATGGAAGAAGAAAGTGAGACATTTAGTATGTCTAAATTAAGGAGATCGACTCGAGGTAAAAAGATCAGAAATAAATTCAATAAATGCATGGAATTTGTCCTTTCTCAAGTGGGTTCATGTTCTTATGATGATGAGAGAAAATGTGACTCTAAGGTGCCCTTTAGGTACAAACATCTACTGAAACAATGGGTCCCCGATGAACTTCCTTCAATAAACACTAATTTTTGTGTTAGAGAGAGGATATATTGCATAACATCATCTTCATTGCATGGTTTGGGCCTATTTTCCATGGATGGAATAAAGGTCTCTTACAACAAAGTTGTCGAATTGATGGAGTATGCCAGACCTTGTTATAATTATAGTAGTTGGATGCAGATTGTTAGATATAAAAAATATTATGTGTAGGTATGCACTCGCGGAAAATTATATACAACAAAAAGTCAGTGAACAAAGTAAAACAGTAGCTATATACGTTGACAGAAGGCCAAAAGCATCAGGGAATATTGCAAGTTTTATAAACAATACATGATGTGCGTCAACTAAGAAGCAACCCAATTGCATATTTGAGGCACACGAGGGAAATCACGTATTTGTATGTGTGATCAAATCAATATGTGGAGACGAAGAGCTGCTTATCAATTACAATTTGAATCGCATAGATACAAAAAAAAGACTATCATGGACGAGGTGGTACGAACTATGCACCATTTAAAATTGTTTAAAATTTTAAAAAACTATCTCTTGTTTTAATTGAAGCATTCTGATAATTGTCTATTATTCAACATAACTTAGAATAAGAACATGTGTTTTAACATGTCTCAATGATTTTTTTTTGAAATACAGGGCTATAGTATGTATCAACAGCCACACAATATGCACGATAATGATAGTTCTCATGGGACTTCTTCTTCCCAACATGTAAAACTCATTGTTGTTGTATAAATGCACATACACGAAAAATGTTAATGCGTATTTTTTGTTATCTTTTATTCTTCGCTACTATTTTGGATTGCTTTTAATTAAAGTGCTAATAATATTGTTCTCACAAACGATCGTTGATCATAAAAAGGGAAAGGAACAAGTAGTCCATGAAGAGCCACAGGATGAGAAGGATCCACTTCAAAAGGTCCTTCGTGCAATTTTAAGAGAGTTAACTCAATTGGCAAATATTCAACCCGAGACTCTTGAAATACTGATGAGAGAGGATGAGTTGGTTCACTGTGTTCGAACTTATATAGTAAGTATTAATATATTTTTTAATTATAACAAAATTTCAATAATGGTTTTTATAGTATACTCTTTTATTTATGTCATTAACTAAAATACATATGTGTTATTTTTACAAAGGATGCAAAAAACATTAAAGGGCCATGCCCCAAATGTAGATACTTCAGGTTTCAAGTAGATCGCATGTTCTATCCTCCACTTGTGTTTTTCTCGAACAATTTTTTTTTAATAGCTCTAACAATCTTGTCCATGGTTGTCCATATTTTTTTATGCTCTAACAATCTTATTTTTCAGCACCTACTATTGATCCTATGTTGAGTATGCTGCCTGCTACAAGGATCAGAAGCACAAAGGTACTGCCGGCTGTAATGTCAGAAACACGTAGCATGGCCATAGATGTGATGGCAATGCCTATTATTAGTAAGTAGATACCTCTTTTTCTCTCTCATTTATCATGTGTTTATTTCACTTGAACTATTCTTTCTTAGGGGGCATTTGTAATATTAGATTCATTTTATGTAGGAGGCGATGGTGAAATTATTGGATGTACTCATGTTAGATGTATGGGAACAATAGAGAATTGTGATCAATTGCTCATGAACATTGTTCAGATGGACTTCCCGTGAGAGTAGCCCAGCTTCCAGGTACTTTAAAGATTTATCCTTTCTTTTACAATACAATCTTATACTCATAATGTAGTGCACTAACCTCCTATGCAGTCCCTTGCAATAACTAATAATATTGTTATTATTTTGCAGGGGATAATCTATTTTATGAAAAACTTAATGATGAATGTTTGTGCATTTTCGGGCCGACGGTATGCACATGGTATCATATTTTGATTTCATTGCTAGATCAGATTTCCTTTCATCCCTTTCTTCAAGTATATTAAAAGGTAGCTTCACTTCATTTATGAATCTAACAGTTTTTTTTTCTTAAAAGGTGGAAATCACAAGATAAAGAGTTAAAGGATAAACTCATTAACTCTACGATAAAACTTTTTGGACCCTACGCCTTTCAAAGACTTAGGCTCCTTGAGAAAGTGGGCCAAACTTTGAAGTATATTAGGGACAACTATAGGTCCCAAATAGAGCGCAACCCTTATTATGAGCGACCCCCTACGTTCCTATTAATGAGTGAAAGAATCTTAAAAGGGATGCACTTGAGAGACGCACAAGATATGGTGGACAAATAGTATCACCCGAGAAAAGAAGGTACATGAAAATCTTAATAATGAAATTATGTACTATTTACACTTTGTACTTATGTTATCTAACATATTTCAAACATCACATAGGTTGCCTGACACATCAAAGGCAACAGAAGAAAGAAAACTAAAGCATGGGGAACACAAGCTCGGCTCGGATGGATATTCAAAACTTGCTGCATGAATTGTAAGTGATAGTAAATGAAAAACCGTATGCAAATATTTATAAATTATAATCGATTTAGTTTTGATGAAATTCACTACAATAAAAATGTAGGTCTTGGAGGTCAAACAAAATATTTTAGAAGAGGACAAGAAAGTAGGCTACAAACAAGGCTATACAGTTGTGGCTGAACGATTCTAATCAATGAGTGCGCAAGGTTCTTCTGGTGGATCTGTCGAACAGGTAAATAAGCCAATTGATTTTTATTTCAAGTTGAATACTTTACCAATTATTGTATTTGATGTTAAGTTCCAACATAAAGTGAATATATTTGTTTTAAGTAAGGAAACAATGATTATATATTTGTTTAAAACTTTAAAGTGAATACATTTATATGTAATAAATTGAATGATTAACATTTCTCAGTATTTTTCTTGTATTTATATGTATATATTGTCGATAAATGCACAAATTATTTACATTGGAATGCAGTCTGTCGATCCTGAAACATCATCTGAGCACAATGGAGGTGTCGATTCAGATGTGCATTGCAGTACTCAAGGTATACATTTTTAATTTGAATTTTGATTATTGATTTATTAATACAAGTAAACATTTTAAATTGAATTTGGTGTAGTAATAAAAATTTAATTATAATGTGTTGGGATTAATAAAACATTTTGTATTGCAGTTGCAGGGGATGTAGAGGTTCCCAATGAGCGTGTTGAGGTTCAAGCTGTCAGACAGGAAGATGTGGTTGCACAAGGTAAAGAGCGCCACGTTTATGTTTTTTAAAGTACTGAAATGCTTGTAACAATTATGATAATATGTTTTTAAATTAACCCCAATTATGATAATATATTTTTCATTTAACCCTTTTATTTGTTATTGTAGAGGACCTGCCTTTGCAAAGGACAATGAGATCACGTGCATGAGCGAGAAGAGATGACAATCCTGAGATGGATATGCCTCTGCAAAAATATAGGGAAGCAGACAAAAAGAAAAAGTTAAAAAAGAAATGATTCTCATTTAATATGCAACTTATTTGATAATGACTGATGTTTATGTCTCAATGTTGTAATAATAAAATTATTATAGTTACTCTTATTTTTTAAGGTATATTTTGGTAGTTGAGTTGTTAGTCAATTTGAGTAGTGAGGTTAGTATAATTGCACTTTTACAACTTGTCAAGTTTGGGTTTAATAGACATTGATATTAGTAGTTCAATGCATATGTTAGGAAGGCATGATATGATTAAATTATATGCATGATATTGTAATATGTTATATTTTAAGATAATTGGTCATAGAATTAGGTAATATGTATCTCCTCTCATACAATTATAAATCTTGTAGGTTTGGGATCATGGATATTACCTTAATATCTTACAAGAATTGGTTCTCCATCGTAGTTATGAACCATTGAGTAGGTAACCTAATGAGGAGGTCTATGTATAACTTATTTGTAGGTAGAATATAATTAGGATCTCATCCTTGTTCACCTAATTGGGTGGAAGCCAATGGAGACACTGTCTAGAGACTCTACCCTAGAAAGGGGTTGCGTATCCAATTCTACCATCCTTTAAAAGACTGGTTTTAAATTTCAACACAAACTATGATGTCTCTGTGAGTTACGTAGACAAGGCCATCTATGATGATCCCCCAAGGTATTAGGTCTGGCCCTTAGGTCTTGTACTTTTGAGTTCTTCCTTGATCTTTCCACCCCTTACCAATATTTTACATAGTTTGAATCTCTTTACGAAACTAGTTTTATATACCTTATGATTGATTTACCTAAGTTATTGATGTGTACAAATCACTTGTAAGTAATAAGATATTACATTGTATTTAAATGAGTTTTGATGTTTTAGAAATGAAATATCCTATCTTTTAGATAGTGTTTCTTTGTAAAAAGTTTTAGAACTCTTCAAAATCTTTTTAAACTTTAATAATAAAAATGTATTTATACTAGACTGTAAAAACATAGTGTTGTCATATGATTACTGGTGGTTAAACTAGCTACTGAAATATTGCTTGTGGTTTTTGAAGCCACTTCAACCTAAAAAAAATTTTAGGCAAAATTCCAACTGAACTCTTCAGCGAGAAGATGAATTTGTTACACTTGTGAGTACAAAAAATTTGTTTGTTTTCTCATATGTTATGATCTTCAGCATGTGATATATAAATATATCATCTATTTTGAGCACTATTTATTATCATCTACAGACTATTTGACAATAACGAGTTCTAAGGAGGGATCCCCTATACTTTGGGACTAGTGCCCAATTTAAGGGTTGTGTGAGGATCAATCATTTTAATTTTGTCTTTTCTTGCTATGTCTTGTTTTATGGCTTTCATGGCTGCTTCACAGACCATAATTCTCTTCATGGAGTTTAATCTCATTCACATGATTCTTAACCTTCATGTGTTCCTTGGGGACCCCTAAAAATGAGAACATAAAGACATGTACAGTTTGGAAAATGATATTTGAATAAACTTTTATAGTAACTTTGTTTTGTCTTGAACAATATGATTTGAAAACAATAACAAGCATCTACATGTAGATGTAATAGAATGAAGGATATGGTATGTTTCTTATATAGCCCAGTCTACTAAGATTCATATATTTTGACAACTTTGACTGAAGATATATACCTCAATCCTTTATTCTCATTCCTGTATCAAATACCATAACAAATCCTCTTCCAAAAATTATTTTTCTATCACATCAGATTCAAATACCTTATGCTGGAGAAAAGCTAAGAAGAAAATGTGGTATCTTTGTTTAAGCTATTTTATTAAGTAGTTTAATGATTGTGGTAATTTAGTTAGCTAAAATTTGGATCATATTTATTAAATATCGGCTTAACATCAAACATTGAGAGGTATCTATTTTACCAAAGTCATATGAGGAATGATCATATCTAGTGTCTGGATTATAGGTTAATGAATCATTGGCTTAACAGTAAACATAAGACAGTTTCTATAGCATTAAACTTTGAGGAGTTTCTATTTTACAAAAATCATATGGGACATTGATCATATTGAGTATGGATAATAGGTTGATGAATCATTGACTTAAAATTAAATATTAAGGGATATATATTCCACTAAAGTCATATGGTACATGATCATATAGAGTATTTGGATTATATGTTGATGAATCATTAGCTTAACTTAACATTCAAGGATTTCTATTCCATCAAAATTATAAGGGTCATTATCCTTTTAGAGTATCGTGAAAGCTCCATCCAACAATATTTTTTACTTCATAGATGCTTTCTCAATCATTCATCTCCTCTGATATTTCTTCTTTTTTTAATGATGTAAATAATGATCATGATCATCCTCATTCTTTTAAACAATTTGAAAAATACATATGAAATTTTCCTTATTGTATATAGATAGTGATCTACTAAACATATAAAAAATAATAATAATTACAAAATGTCATGTCATCTTAATACATCCCACTCCTATCATAACAAAGTGCTAGAATACAAACTGCCCTTGTCAACTTGAGCAGTAAACCAATCTAAGAGTCTGCCAGCATTATCAAACAAAATCTGAGACATTAGTTGTCTTAGGTTACCCAAGTGCTTTCATTAAGGAATAGATGATGTTCTTAATACATTATATTCCACTAATAGAAAAATACAAACCAATATGGATGCCAAAACTCACAAAACATGCAGAAAACTATATATTTCTTCCTTATTATGTGTGCAGTCCATACAATATTGAATCATATCCATCATGGACATATTTTAGACCTTTTAAAGACTCCCTATAACTCCTTTAACCAACTCTAATTGGTTGGATAAATTATTTAATGCCTAAACATTACAAATCCTAATTCCTTCCATTTTGTATGTGTGATTGTTTACATTCAAATTTTGAATTATGAAACTAACAAAATGACTTTATTGAATGAAAACTTTTATCTATCAACTCCTATTCCCTAAAATGACTCTATTCACCTTATTAGACTTATTTAAGACCCCTTAGACACCTATTGACTCTAACTCCTCATTACATCATATGTGTGATCCTAAGGCCTATAAGGTCCTTTAGGACTTTTTACATTGCATTTACATTTTGACTTCAAAATTCATCTTTAAACTTCATAATTGGTTCCAAAATGGTCCAATTTATTGGATTATATGTCTTCATGTTCTCCCGTGTCTTCTTAGTTCCTTGTTGTTCCTTGCTTGTCCTAGGTGCCCCTGCACCATGTTGTCTAGGTTTAAAATGATTGTTGTCCCAAGAATCCAACTTGTCCTTATGCCAAGCATCTCTCCATTGGCTACTATGTTTCCTGATTTTATGATACGGAATAAAATCTCCCAATGTCATTGGCCTTCTACACTTCAAACCTGAATTTGCATTCAAACAACTATTAGAAATAAAAACAAATTGTTGCTTCCCTTTGTTGGAAAGTTGTTGTTGTTTTCCATGCACTCTATCTGCAAGTACCCTTGGTCTTTCTCTCTTTTTTTGTTGTGCCAATGATCCCTGTAACTTCTCAAATTTTTTTCCAAAATGCTGCTCTTCGAGAGGACATTTGACTATCCCAATTTGAACATGAGTCAAATCCAAAAGTTCTTCAACATTAGGATTGCTACACTTCTTGTTTTCCTTCCACTCATCAACCATACTCCAACCAGTATCTCTCATTATTGTATACTGCCTTTTCAAAGGCATTCTATCCCCAAAACACATCAAGTCATTGTCATGAACCTTACTACTAAAAGGTACTAATTTTTACTTCTCCTTGCCTTTATGAACAACATAAGTATTAGAGTATCCATCATGAAAAGTCCTTCTAGCATACTGTCATGGCCTACCTAAAATAATGTGCCCACATGTCATAGGCATGATGTCACACATAACCTGATCACTTTTGTATCATCATTTCAAGGATATTTTTTTGTTCTTAATAAACCTCATTGGCCTCTTCCTCATGATGAATTCATCATCATTACAAAAACTTATCTAGTTAATGAACTTTATATTCTTATGCATTATACTGCCATGATTTTGCCTCTTTTTTTGGACACTACTAATCATTGGTTTACATTTCCCTGTAATCCTGATGCAAAATGTTTTCATGAAGTACATCATGGGTATAATGCATTCAAGAAAAAGGCTCTGGGGGCTGCTAAGTCTTTTGTAGTAGAAAACACCTTTGCTTGGTAATTTGAAGCCATTAATGGAAACTCACAATCCTAAACAATTAGTATACCTACCATTGATGGCTTCATAATTATTAAGTGAAAGGGAGTTCTCTGATCTAGAACCCCCTTTGGTGATGATCCTATGCAGTTCCACATAGACACGACACGTTCCTTAGAAGACTTTTAATCTCACAACAGCTGAGAAACATAAATGTAGGCATCGTGGTCACAATTCTTTGGAGACACAACATAATTGAGTGGTGTCTCCAAAGAATTGTGACCATGATGCCTACATTTATGTTTCTCAGATATTGTGTCCCTGGACCCCTTATGACCCTTTACAATCCCTAAGAATACATCTTAGAGGTCTTAAAGTATCGTAAAGGGTCATAAGAAGCTCCTAGGAGGGGCTAGATGATCTTCCACCTACACGTGGTTGGCCCTATTAAGTAGAGAATGTTAAACTATTCTCAAAACAAAGAGAAGCTCAATATTTTAAGGTCTCACTCCATCAATGCATGACAAATATATATATATATATATATATATATATATATAGCATACCGTTGCAATTGCGATGGTATTCAGAGAACGACTGACGCCAAAGCACTACATGCGACATCCAAATGTTAGAATAATCTGATAGATGGATGTCGCATGTACAACATATCCATTGCAGACCCATTGCACTTGTGACACACATAATGTGTAATGATGACAGTTTGACCATTCTAGCCAGTGTATAATGCGACAATCAATAGCGTTGCAATGGCGATGGTATTCAGAGAATGTCCAATGCCAAAGTACCAAATGTGACATCCAGATGTCAGAATAATCTGACAGTTGGTCATCGCATGGACAACATATCCATCGCATACCCATCATAATGGTGACACTAATAATGTGTAATGACGACGTGTTAACCATCGTAGCCAGTGCATATTACGACGGTCGAGACTGTCACAATAACAATGGTCATACCAGCCGTCAGTGATTCTGACACCAAAACTATAACACCGGTCTATGTCACTTGCCCGACGGGGTAGTGTCAGAATTGTGACCAATATCCGTTGAAAAAGAGGTCTCAAATGTACTAGTGTCTCTATTCCATACTTTCAGTCTTTCCTTTAAATATTATATTTTTTTACTAAAAAAAAATCCTTGTTGCCAACCTGTGGAGGGCCATGCACCCACCAATCCTTAACCAAATCATCAAATTTGTCATCCCTTAACCACATTGCTTAAAATTTAAAGGGGCACTGATCAGGAGTGGTGTCATCATGTATTCTCAGGTAAATCCAAAAATGATCTAAGCCTATGAAAGGGAGAATCTCTGCATTGCAAATATAATTTATTGAGGCCCAATCTCCATATATTAGGAATCTATCATGTTTTTCAACAATATTATTGAAATGCAGTATCCTATTAGTCCATGTAAAATCACCTCCCCTAAAGTCCACTTCCACCAAACCATTATCCATGATGAAGTTGCTGAAATCCCTTGGACTTTGTCCAGACCACCCAACACCCCCTTTCTTGTCTTCAAGGATAACAATCACATTAAAATCTCTAGAAATTAGAAATAATTCTTTTGAATGAGCACGTACGACATCTAAAATTTCCTCCCACAAATTTTGCTTCAGTCTTGGATTATTTGGTATGTAGACATTAATAATGTTGACTCTTGATAATAATTGTTTCAAGTCGGCCACTGCCCACATCCAAAACCTACTTTTATGGATAATGTGGATAGAGATTGAGGATTCATTCCATAATATCCCCAAACGACCAAAGGTACCTTCCACCTCTACAAATGAACATTTCCACCTGTAAAATTTCTTTGCAAAATGGTCACAATCCACATTCTTTAGCTTTATTTCCTATAAAAACACCATCTCTAATTTCACCTAATCAAAAAAACGCTTGATCAAGCAATATTTGTCAGGGTCATTACAACCCCTGACATCCAAGCCTTTTTCCCGATCTCAATTTTCTCTGGCCTCTAGCACAACTACCCTTGGCAAGTCTCATTTTGAGGGAGCTTGCTCCCCTCTTATTTTTCTCTCCAATTTTAGCTTTATCGATTGATGAATATGATTGTTCCACCATCCTTACTTCCAAAATTCCATGTTGTTCAGATAACCCTAGAAAATCATCTATATTCTGGTCATCATATGAATCCCCTTTTGTTTCAAGACCCATAAGGTGCCCTCCACTATCTCTAACATCCTCAAAGGATTCCCCCATATTCACATTTGGAGAGATGAGGACATCCTTAAAAAATCTTCCTGATACATCAAACCAATAAGTTGGCTCATAGTTTCCCTCTCCCACAATATCCTCCCTGACATAGTCCTCTAATGGGTGTGCAGTACGATCATCCACCCCTTGTGAAGACCCAAAAGTGTTTACTTGGATGTCTTCAACAAATAAATTTTTTAAGCCCTTGTTACTTTCTTGGATGTCTTCCCCCCGTGAACTAGGGGATCCATCATGATTGATTGTTGTTTCATCCCCATCCCCATTAGTATCCCATCCCTCACCTCATCTTCTGGTGCCCCAACCAAGACCTTTGTTTCTTCAAGCTAATTTTTTTCCAGCATAAGATCGAAAGTGTCTTGGACAAAAACCACATTATCTGTTTGTCTTGTGGCCGATTCAAAATCCCCCCATTAGGTTTTCCATAATTTTCTCTGATCCAAATTTCCCCATTAAGCATCACTAAATCAAAGGGATTTAGCTGATGCGTGTTCATTTCCCTATCATCGGTATTTGTATATCTTGTGTTAATCATTTGTGCTAAATTTGATCTCTCTACTGAAGGTGTTCTGGGTTTTTCTGAAGAAAGTGATATTTCCTCTAAAAAAATATTGTCTCCTTCCTTTTACCCTTCTAATCCATCTTGGTGTTGTTTAAGTCTGCTAATAGATCACCATCCTCCATTTTTGCAATGGCTTGTTTCTGAATCCCAACACTTGAGTTAAGGTCTACGAAAGTGGGGAGTGGAGAAATCTCCTGCCAAAGAATCAAATTCTTAATGCATGTGGAAAGATCATGGAGATCAAGAGCCTCTCCCCAACTTACAAACTTTCCCAGTTTGTCCCCTATTAGTCTTAAGGTGATAATATTCCAATATTCATGAGGCAAGTTTTTCAATTTGATCCACATTGGGATATCTTTCAAAGTTTCCTTGGTAGTTCGAAGTTAGGTTCCCAATCTTTGAGATAAACCCCTCGTCCATCAAGAAAGTATGGACCCGGTTGCAGAACCTTCTCTTTCGTCTCTCAATTAGTGCATAAAACCAAGTAGAATCAATTTGCAAGAGTTGTCAAAAAATAATCAGGGTTGCAGATAGTGTAATACTAGTTTTTTACCTTTTTCATAGGCTAGCCATGATCCTAGCCATTTCATTAAAAATGCTTTGCATCTAAAATAATCTATATTATTGCTCCATTCCTCATGATCAACCAATATAGTTGTAGCACAGGGGGGATTGGGATTTAAACTTACCTCCTTCGAGATTGTAATCTGGGCTGCCGACTTAACTCTCCAGAATCTGTGCTCAATATCCTTGAAGTGAAATATGTTTGTCCTTTGAGGTTCGCTCCATATTTTCTAGGAAAACCTAGATTTGAAAAACAGTCTTCCACCATCCTTTTGCCCCATAACCGAATCCTTCCATGCCCGGTTGTTTCGTGAAGTATGTCAAACTCTACAAAAATCTATTATTGAAAGGCCATCTCCTTCTAACACCACCTTGATATTTGAAACCCTCGTGGCATCGAAAACCAGAGGTTCGGCCTCCCAATTGTTGCATCTCCATATTATATCATTGTTTTATATTAATATATATTATTTTATAATATTTATTTTGAAAAATACATATTAATTTAGAATATTAAGAATATGTGTATATATATATATATATATATATATATATATATATATATTGAAAGGTAAATGTGACTCTATAGGGCCACACTTGTATATTATATTTCAAAAACAACTACAATTATAACCCTTAAAGGAACATATACTCGAAGCATGGAAAAATCAAATAACAGGGAAAATTGATTGCCTGAAATTGGCAGATCCTAAAGTTTTTCCATTATGTTGTAAATCCTACTTTAAGTAGGGGAAAATCCACAACTTGACTCCATCCATAATGACAAAAAACAAAACATTCAATGATAGTTAAAATAGACTATTAAATAGGTACGTACATATTTACCACCAAACCAAATATGAAAAATGATAGTATGGTTCACCCATTTGTGTCCTCCCCCACTTCATCATCTTCATGTTTAGTTAATATGTTGTCCCACTCATTATCACCTTCCACAACCCCTTTAACACAACTCTTTAGCAAATTGATACCCAACCTGGCTTCACTCATTTTCACCGTGTCCATGCCAACTCCTCCTATCATAATAGTCTATAGGGTGTCATCATACTCATCACCTAGCTTCAACCTCATGATTCCATCTAGGACCAATCCATGTTTCATATTACATAAAATATACAAGATAGAGTAGCATTATTCTTCATTTATAATCTCTCTTGTGCTTTCATGGTGTTCCTTGATCTTGTGTAGCTATAATATTCAACCAATCATGCATGATATAGAACATTTTATACCCAAATCTAAAAATCTTAAGGATTATGTGAAAATATTCCAATTCTACTTGAATAAATCTAAACAAAAAAAAACTCTACCTTGAATTCCTCTAGTTGGTATCAATAGGAGTAAGTGAGGAATGCATGGAAGCACTAAACTTAATGGGTGGTGTAAGAGCTCCATATTCTTGTCTTCTAGTTAGTTGCTTAGTGTTGTCTCTAGAGTTAATCTCGACTATCTTATTTCTAACATGGATGATATTATTAGTCATCTTTCCATATAATTAGATAATTTGCATGTAAAGAAGAAGTAAGAGGAAGCCAAAGAAACACTCATAGATTATTATCCCCACTGCAAACAAAAGAAGGTCAATTATAATTTTTATGAACTTTAAAAGTGTAGAAAATTACTTGAAGGAGAACATAAACACATAAAACTTAGAATTTACATGGAAAAAACCTCATAAAACTATACCAAGAAAAAAACCATAGGAAAATATCTCCCACAATTATTTCTCAGGAACTTTCACATTTCCAACAATCTTAAAAATGTACTTTAGATCAAGACTTCGAGTTGCATATAACAACCGCGTTGTAGAGTCATAATTGCAGAAAACTAACTAAATTTAGTAAGTATGATTCATACAAATACATGTTCAACACATGTTGAAAATACTATTTACACTCGATCACCAAACAAACTTACTATTTATAGTAACTCGCCTTATAAAAACCTACTATTTGTGATGACTCAACCACAACTAGATGAGAGTCCATGATGAATCAACTAAATATAGATGAGAATCCATGATGATTTCACATTCCAACAATAAATGTATGAAGATTTCTCCTAGCTCTGAAGAAAAGAAAATACAACCTGAGTTGAATACCCTGGAAGATAAAGGCAATATTTTTACATTACTCAATGTAAACCATGGAAATGAAAACAAGGGATACCTACAAACCCCTTGTCTTATAATGTTTCATTCTTTGAATTTAATTCAAATATTGCAAAATTGGATTACCCATCTTGAAACTCAATGCCTAATCAACCATGGAAATGTATTTCATCATCCAATTAGATGCCACAATAAGAGGCACAACCACAACAATCCAAAATATCAGTTTCTAACTATAATCAATAATGAAAATGCCCTAACTAAATATCAGTTTCCCAAGCTAAAGGAATGGGTATTTTTTTGGGAATTAAGATTGTGTTCTCAATAGGATTTAGAGAATTATCTATAGAAGGGGACTCTAAGCTCATTGTTTATGTTGGTAAAGGGTATCTTGGGTCAATTGGTCAATTTATGTAATTTTGGGAGACATTCATAGAATTCTCTTAGGATTAGATCTTTTTGGCATTAATCATGTCTATAGGGAAGTTAATGTGATAACCAATTCTATGGTTGTGCTTGGCTATAATATGGAAGGAATAATGTGTTGGAGAAAGAAAGAGTCCCTCCCAGATAATATCCAAACTCTTCTAAGGAGAGAGAGAGAGAGAGAGAGAGAGAGAGAGAGAGAGAGAGAGAGAGAGAGAGAGAGAGAGAGAGAGAGAGAGAGAGAGAGAGAGATCAATGTCTAATATGGGCAAGGGGTGATTTATTAGATTGGTCTTTGTGGATCTTGTTGTCTACAACCTGGCATTAGACCCTATTCTATTGGGGTCTCAACCTAGATAGTATGGAGTGGGAGAATCTGGGTGAAAGTTTGAATTAGAATTAGAATATGGATTTGATGAGGTGACAAGGTGACTTGGGGATGTGAACTAGCCTCGATAGGTGTAATAATAAAATCCCTTTGAGTAATAATCAACTGCCTAAGTGGCATTTGAAGATGCATGAGAACCATGTGGAGGTTAGTTTTAGTCATATAATGAGGAGATAGCATCATTTTTTGATCACACACAATTGCTTGTGTATTACTTATTATTTCCCTTGTAAAGGTGCACAATTATTGTACATCGGGATGAAAAGACCTTTGTATGTGGGTAACTTTAGCCTACATGAGATGATTTTTTTGGGAGGATGGCTTGATAAGTATACCCAAGCTATAAAGCAATCCCTTTATTCCTTTTAAATTACTATGTTGTACAATAAGTTTCTTTAATTGTGTACGGGTGCAATTTTATTCCTAGGGTGGGTCTTTTTGGTAATATTTTTATTGCTTTAGGGATGGGTGGGGGCCATGTCCACGTTGAGCATAGTAAGATAGATAAATTCAACAATGACTCTATTTTTTGGCATATTTATAGATTGGGGGGATTTTTGAGATCATTGAATCTATCAATGTCTTTTATGAGGGTTTATCCATACAATTGCCAAATCTTATGGGGATAGAAGAGTTAATGTATGGGGAATCTCCTTAAAAATTAGTGAAGAGGTGATTGCCAAGGCTATTGGGTTACCCTCAAAAGGTAGAAAATGGAAGAAGACCAGTCAGGTGGTGGACAATGTCAACATTAATACATTTTTTAAAGGAGGAAAATCTCTAGTTAAGATACAAGAAGGATATGAAAGGGAGGAGCTTCCACCACCCTAGAACCAGATTTATCATGTGATTATGAAGTGTCTCACCCTGGAAGGATGTTTCAAAGTTTATTATTGTTATCATATGTGTCCCATTTTTCTTGCTTAATTATCTTGAAAGCTTGGTCATGGAAGTGATGGAGAATTCTAAAACCCAAGGAAAGAATTTTATTCCTCTACACCAGGGGTTAATTTATAGGCTTTATAACTTTCATCTATCTCTTTGTCTACCAAAACCCATTGTCATTTATGATGCACCTATTTCGCACTTCATCCACCTATGAACATCATTGATGATCTAGGGCCTAGCAAGAAAAATAGTATCTGCCACCTAGGAGGCCTTAAGATCACCTCTAGACCCTGGACCCGTAAAACTCTCAATCTTACTGTTCCCCTTTTTTAATCTAGTGGGTTGAAAAAAGGTATCTAAACCATTGGAAATCACCAAAAGGAAAGGCCCTTGCCCCCCGCTGCTAATAAAACCAAATTATCTATTCAGGAGGTGATTACTAGTGAAGAAGATGAGGCTAAAGAGGAACATAGAAATCCCTATAGGTTTAATAGGTTGGCAACCTGGTCAATGAAGAAGGGTAAAAAAATGCTTGTTGACCATGACTTTGAGGAGGATGATGTTGACCAAGGGAGTGGGAAGATAATGGAAAAAGAAGAGAAGGATAAGATGGTGGGGGAAATGATGGTAAAACCGGTACAACTGACAGCTCTAAGAAATCAACAACTAACAACTCCACTCATATCTCTAACAACACAGTAGAGGAGCCGATTGACCTAACTAGGGATATAATTCCTAGAGAAGACAATGTTAAACATATTGTTGGTGACTTCATTTGTATAGGCTGTCAGAACACATCTTTAGATCTATCCAAATCGAAGATCGAGGTCAGGGAACTAAAAGCTAAAATGCTTGCAATGGCGAGGAAGATGGGGAGTATCTCCAAGTTCAGCCTTTAGGACATGCATAGTTCTGTAATGTCTCTATGTTTGATGCAACATAAGGTACTCACACTGGATGGAGAAGACAAAGGCAATTACAAAAACCTTTTCAAGTTCCTCACAAATGACTATAGCCAGTCAGGTTGAACATTAAATCCCCTCACATTGCTTAACCTCAGGTTGGTTGTGGTTCTTAATACTTTTGGCCCTTGAGGGGTTCTCAAATTTTTTTTTTCTTTTTCATGTGTTTTTTTAATCTGGCCTTTGGCTCAAAAAGGAACTCGTTTCTAGTTTTTAGATGCTTAGACTTTTCTTTTGCTAGTTTTAGGTTTAACCTAAACTCTCTGATTACTCAAAATGTGCTGAAAGATACCGTTGTGCATATGCTTGTTGACAACACTGTTAACAATGGATTACTTTTGATTATTTATTTATGTGGATTTTCATATTCTTCTACTATTAGTGTGCTATTTATCTTTATGCCCTTGGGTTGTGGTTTTGTAAGCGTCAATACCCTTGTTTTGTTGTTGATTAATATAAAAAATAATAAAAATACCCTCAAAATCCATGGTCACATAGCTATGGAAAGGAAACCAATAATGGAAACACGCTAATATGTCTTACCTACAACTATATCAATATTTGACCCATCAACTTACACTCGTGCCTAGCACATTACCTCAAGAAGTCACTATCCTAAATCAAGCCATGCTCGCTCCTACATAATTAAGAGCACCACAACTGTTTGTCCAACCTACACCCAACCCTAACAACAAGACTATAGAACAAGCTTATTTTAATGAGACCACCCAACATTCAACATATGTGATTAAAATTAGTTATGCCCACCTTTGTTCATGAAAGACTTTCACTCACCCAATATCTCCAAAAATCACATAAATAACCGATAATGAGACACTCACTAATAATGTACAGTTCGAATAGACATAACAATATGTTGATCTCACAAACAAGGAACCCCATATTTTAGAGAGATTGGATAGACAAAATAACATCCTAGGCTTGAGGTTGACTCTATAGGACATTGAAGAATGTTTTCATAAAAATTACCCTCATCCAAGCTATAAAAGATGTACTAATTTATACCAATACCATCAGAGAACTATGTCTCAAGTTTCCAAGGAGAAGGAAGGAAGATCCCTAGATTGTCCATGTTAAAGGGAGATCCTTGCTTGCCTAATCTACCCATATGGCCAATTCTACGTTCGATTTTTTTTAAGATAAAATATTAATGTTTTAAATTTTTAAAATATTTTAAACAAACTTATCTTAAATATTAATAATATAAATAAAAAAATTGTCATTTTACAACTGTAACAATGATTTTGAGATTTCAATTCGAACAATGTCTCTGCTCCTTCGCTTTGTGTTTTTGTGACCGAAATTTTTTTCAGTGGATGTCCTCGACCAACAAATGCAATTTTTTTCTGCGACTAAATATGCTGCATCCTCATTGATCCCCTCTCCTGTGGTGGATTCCAACTTTGGCAAGATCTACTTGGCAAAATTGCATAAATCTTCTCTGGATTTGAAGCTCTCTTCCCCTATGGTTTTTCCTAGGGCTTCTCCTCGGGGGAGTAGCTTCAAGGATTTGATGCACCAATGGATCCCAACTCATCGGTAGAATGCTAAGCGGGATCGTCACTTTTGCTCTGCTCCTGCTCAGTGTGAAATCCCTCCTTGTAAATCGGCCTTTGTGGTGCCAACAAAAAATAGATTCTCCAACCTCTACCCAGAATCTGGCTCCTCCCTCATCCTCCCCTCGCCACTCCCGACCTGCTACCTCCATTTCTCATAATATAAAGAATAAAGCCTCGCAACCTTCGATACCTAAAGCCTCAGAACTTTTACCTAACATTGACAAATCATTTCCATCTGCAGTTATCCCATACTCCCCACCGCACCGTAGAAACATAGCTGAGCCCCCAACGACGATTTTAAGTTCTCCTTTGAAAACAACCTACACTCCTCATCGCAGAAGGGAAAACATTTTCTTCTCTGAACCTTTTGAATCTCTTTCTTTAAAATGTACTGACGGTTTGATTGAAAAAACACAAGAATCGTGTGCGTCCTCTAGAATTTTTTGTAGGTGGAATGGAGTGGGATACTCCCCAAACTGCATTGCACTATGGTTAAAGAAAGAATTGGAGTATAAGGTAAGTATAGTCCTCTTGCCATAAAATTTTATCTATATATACTGTAACAATTTAGATCTCAAAAATAAACTTCTCGAGACTGGATGCCCTAGATTTAAAGGCATAGATTTTTCTATTTTTGATTGGTCCCCGCTTTTTTACCCTAGTAAATTATTTGATTTCCAAGTGGAAAAACTTGTTATGCTAAAGAATATGCCTGTTGAATTCTTAAACGATGAATTAATAAGGAAAATTGGTAACCTCTATGGAAGATTCGTAGGTTTCATCGACAAGGATATCTTAGAGGCAGATAAAGTAATCATTGTAAGGATGAACCTTTCTACTAAAATTCTAAAACCTATAGTAATCAAAGGAAAAACACTAAATCATAGAATAAATCCTATCATCATGGATAATTGTCTGGATGACCTAGTTGTAGATCAGGAACCCGCTGAGATCTTGTTGCAGAATCATCCTGGTTATGATCTTGTCCCTACTGATCTCAAACCCTGTGAACTCAATACATCTTTTTTTTATGAAAAAGGTGGCTTTTTTACTTCATCTTTATTTCCTAAGACTCCTACCCCAATTATTAATAACCCTGTTCAAAACAATGGAGCCCTCAATGTCATACCATTAGAAGCAGATTTGCTCTATTCTGGCTCTAGAGATCCTGATTTCATTCCTACCACTCCTCTAACACCCAAAACTCAATCCATTGTATCCCTCATGTCCCCTCATCTTTGTTTGCAACTCCTGCAAAAAGAAACTGGTATTGATACATCTTCAGGAAAGGAATGATTGTGTTTAGCTGTTTCCCCTGACAGTTTAAACTTGGGAAGAAATTTGCTAGGAAAAGGGAGTCAAGATCAGTTTTCAGAAAATAGGTGTTGTACCAATGGAAATACCCAAGGAAAAATTATTGCCTCTCCCTTGCCTAATTCATATTTACAGGTCAAAATGGTTTCCTTGTCTTCCCATCAGCCCATGATAGATTTTGATAGTAAAACTCAAACCAGTGACCAAATTTTAGATAACACCAAGAATCGAATGGAGAGGGATCCCATTAATTTGCTTGTGGACCCCTTATCGAAACCAGTGTGGTCTCCTTCTATTGACCTTAAAAAAGATAGTCAGGTCTACCCTTATAATTCTGGGCATAGCCTGGGGGTTTCTATGAACCTTTCCCCCTCTGCTTCCCCCCTGACCAATGTGCCTAGTAACATTATCCCCTATGATTTCACTTTTTTGGCACAAACAACAAACCCTGATGATATGGCCCAGCCAAAAGGCATTTTCAATAGTTCATCCAAAACAGCCCCTTTAAACCAAGAAGAACAATTTTGTGATCCTAAAATTGACACCCATATAGAAGATGAAGTTAAGATTATAATTAACTATGTGGGTGACTTTCTCTCGGACGATCTAATAGATAAGTTTTTAGATGAAATTTGTGATAAGGATGAATTGCTCTTGCAAAGGTCTCTCCTTATTAAGGGTATTGAAAGTACTTTCTTAGAGGATGATGATGATCCAACTAACATTATAGTGGATATTAATAACCTAGAAACCATTAATCATGAGTCTTATGGTATTGCTTTTACATAGACAAGTAAGGATACCCCTGGTTGTGGTCGAACCTTAAAAAGAAGAGGTAGGAAATCGAATGGTGAACTAAGAAGCAGAGATGGTGAAGCTTCGGGTTAGGTCAAAATTACATCTCTCTTTAATGCTGGGAAGGGGAAGTGCCTTCCCAAGGAGACATGATTGTCCTCTCTTGGAATGTTAGGGGCCTTAATGCCCCTAACAAGCAGCGGATCCTTCACCGCTGCATCAATAGGACTAAGGCAGAGATAGTACTAATACAAGAAACTAAGATGGGTAGAGAGGAAGCTATCAAATTCAAAAAGAAACTAGGGGTTAGGCTCCTAGAGGAATCTCATGCTTCAGGGGCTTGTGGTGGTCTCGCCATTATTTGGGACCCCAGATCTATTTCCTTCAACATTTTAGAGAAACATCAAAATTGGATGGTTGCTCAGGTAAGGAACTTCAGAAATAACCTAGTTTATAACCTTATTAATGTATATGGCCCTACACAAACAAAGGATAAACTCCAAGTCTGGTTAGAGATTGAATCCTTCCTTGGTTCTTATCCAAATCAACTCTGCCTGATTGGCAGGGATTTTAATACCATCACGAAGCTTTTTGAGAAGAAAGGTGGCAGCTCTAAATTACCACAAGCTGCAAATCTCTTTAATGATTGGATCACTAGAAACTCCCTTCTGGAATTACATACAAAAGATAATGCCTTTACATGGAATAATAGAAGAAATTTCTTTTGTAATATTGCAGAAAAGTTGGACATATTCTATATCTATGGGAGCTTGAATAATGTTAATGCTACCTTTAATGCGGAAATTCTTCCCATTTCAGGTTCAGATCACTACCCTGTCCAGTTACATATTGTCTCTGACTCTAGGCCAAGGAACTGCCCCTTTAAATTTGAACAGATGTGGCTTCATGATGAGAATATCCTTAGCCTTATTAAACATTGGTGGGAAGAAGCTTAGGTTTCAGGCTCAAAAATGTATATAGTAGTTAGTAAACCTAAGATTATTAAGAGAAAGTTGTTAGAATGGAATTCAGAAAAATTTGGTAACATTTTTAAAAAAAAATTAGTTGTTGAAGAAAAATTGAAGGAGGTTAATACATGGGTATTTAAGTCTAGAATGGATGAGGCTTTATTCCTTGAAGAGAAATCCATTTTATCCGAATATGAAGATATATTGTCTAAAGAAGAGATCTTTTGGAAACAGAAATCTAGAGAATCTTGGCTGGAGGCAGGTGACAGGAATACTAAATTCTTCCATAATAGCACTAAACAAAGGAGAGTTACTAATAGAATTACAAGTATAAAGATAGATGAAGGGCGTGTCCTCCAACAACCTTCGAACATAGTGGAGGAAACAATAAGATATTTTAAAGATATACTAAATAATATTGGTTCCTCTAATTTATGTGATCAAAACAAGATGTTGAAGCATATCCCAAAAGTTATAACACCCCAATTCAACAAGATGTTATTAGGAAAATTCACAATTAATGAAGTAAAGGACACCTTAATGCGAATGAATCCTGATAAATCGCCTGGTCCTGATGGCTTCCCAACTGCTTTCTTTCAAAAATGTTGGGATTTTATAGGAGAAGAAGTCACAGAAGCACTTGATGGCATTAGAAACTCAAGAAATATCCTGAAAGAAGTTAATAATACATTCCTAACTCTTATCCCTAAAAAGGATAAACCAGAAAGTCTTAATGACTTTAGACCAATTGCGATTTGTAATACCTTATATAAACTTCTTTCTAAAACCTTAACATCAAGGCTCCAAAAACTTTTACCCCTTCTGATTAGCGAGGAACAAAGTGGTTTTGTCCCCGGCAGATCAATCTATGATGGAGTCATAATAGCCCAAGAAGCTATTCACTCGATCCAAAATAATAAGTCTCCTAGTATGTTAATTAAATTGGATATTAGGAATGCATATGATAAAGTGGATTGGAGATTTCTTTGAAAATGCCTTGAAGCCTTTGGATTTGCAAAAAGTTGGATCAACCTAATATTTGAATGTATATCAACCCCTAAGATCTCGGTCTTGATTAATGGTACTCTAGAGGGATTTTTTGGGATTTCTAGAGGGATCAGACAAGGTGATCCTATATCCCCGTATCTCTTTACCATCATGGCTGAGGCCTTAGGGAGAGCTATAAAATCTTAGTATCTTAATGGTAATCTCAAAGGCATCACAATCTCCAACAATTTGGACCCAACTAATCATCAACAATTTGTGGACGATACCATGCTTTATGGGGCCAGTGAAGTTAACGAGGCTATTTTGTACAAATCTATCCTAGACTCTTATACTATTGCCTCTAGGTAGGAAATCAATGGACACAAATCTGAAGTATTTTTCTTCAATACCACAAGCAATATTTCATTTCAGATTTGTAGCATTTTAAACGTTAACCTAGGAACTCTCCCTTGTAATTACTTAGGATTACCTTTAGATAAGGGAACTGGAACGAATTCTCTTTGGAATCCAACTATAGAAAAAATTAAAAAAAGATGCTTTCCTGGAAGGGGAAATGGCTTTCCTCTGCTGGGAGAGCCACAATGGTTAAATCGGTCCTTGCATCTATGCCAATCTACCAATTAGGATGCATTAACCTTCCTGCTAATAAAAAAGCAGAACTAAATAAACATTTAAGAAACTTATTTTGGCAAGGAATGGGAGATGATAAGAAATACCCACTGATTGCATGGGACAAAGTCTGCTATCCGAAAGAGGAAGGGGGAGTAGGGATTAGAAATATTGGAGATCAAGGAAAAGCCTTAGGTGCCAAACTAGTCTGGAGCCTCTACAAGAATCCTCAGGCTAAGTGGACTCAAATTCTTATATCTAAATATTTAACAGAGAACAATCCAAACAACATCTTCAGAGAAAGGAACCCACCAAGAGGATCTCGTATTTGGAATTTTATGTTAGAATGTCGCGATATCATCTCTAGCAAACTAACTTGGAATTTAGGGACATGAGAAAATGCTCTTTTTTGGGTTGACTCTTGGGGAGGTTATGAAGTTCTGGATAAACCTCACTTCACTTGCTCTAAGAACATTCTTGAAACTTTGCTGGGCCTTTATGTCAAAGATTATATTAAAAAATTGCCTAAGGGCTTGGGTTGGGAATGGAAAGACTTTTTAGCCTTCAATCTACCCATGGCTGAAGTTGGTCTCCTTTCAAAAACTCTAAACAAGAGAAGTGTGGTTCTTACTGGAAACAAAGATATCCTGGTTTGGGATGGTGCTAAGGATGGGGAATATAATTCTAGAGATGGCTACAACATAATAAGAAGCAAAAAAATCAGACCAAAAACTAACATACCTATAAATCTTTGTTGGAATAAAGTCTGTCTACCTAAAGCTGGACTTTGTACTTGGCTTTCTATGCATCAAAGGTTACTCACAACAAATAGATTTAAGAATATGGGATATGAAGGCCCTAGAAGATGCCCTCTATGTGAACAAGAGGAGGAGGATCTTAACCATATCTTACTTTCATGTAAATTCTCAAACCAATGATGTACATGGTTATGTGATAGCTTGGGTTGGCAATCTGCCCTCCCTACTTCCATCCTTGGGTTGCTTCAATCTTGGCCTGAATTAAAGAAAGGAAGCATTTATGCAAATTTATGGATCACTTCTCCTTCAATCTTAATTTGGGAACTTTGGAAAGAGCGCAATAGAAGAATATTTAGGGATGAAAAATTGATGGTACATCAATTGATCAATAAAATAGAAACAAGTATAATTGAATTCACAAATAATAAAAATAGAAACCAACAAAAAAGAGAAGCTAAGATGTCTCGATGGGATGAGGAAATCAGGAAAAAATGGGTTGGCTTCATCCTCCCACCTTTATATGGTCCTAGAGAAAATTCAGCCAAAACTAGAAGGGCGGAGTGCGTATGGACACCGCCATGCCATGGATGGTTCAAATTGAACTTTGATTGTGCATCAAGTGGCAACCTAGGCTTTGCTGGCATTGGTGGGTGTATCCATACCAGTAATGGTTATGAGATAGCAGGATTTGCCTCCCCAATTGGTCATGCGACCAAAAATCATGTGGAACTACTTGCACTCCTAACAGGACTAAAAATATGTAAGGATTTAGAAATAAGAAATCTGGAAATTGAAGGGGATTCAACTATTATTATCAATTCTCTTAGGATAGGCTCTACCCCTAACTGGAGATTAAATGCTCTTCTTTCTAAAGCCACTATGCTAAGTAAAGAGTTCTCCAATATCACAATTAACCATATCTATACAAAAGGCAATATTAGGGAAGATAAATTAGCCAATCTTGGAGCGGATGGAGTGATCATCCCTCCAATGGCGCCACCACCTAAAATCAGAATCCTTAAGTAAATCATCAAATAGGTTAGGGTATTATAATTATCTTATCTAAAGATTAAATCTAAAAGAAATCTCCAATATAACATATTAATCAATATAATTCACTTAATACTCCTCCATCGAAAATCTTTAAGTAACCTCAGTTGAGGCATCAATGTTATGCCTCACCTAATAATTTCTTACCATTCCCTTAACCTATCACGGATTAAATAATACCCTAATCTGCTATAAACATATGTATATAGGTAAATACATAGGTACATTAACATATAAGTATATATGTATGTACATATGAGCACAAGTAAGTCGATCATAAATATGTATATATGTGCTTATATGGGAATGTAGTTAGGTATGTGGGTATATACATATCTTTATCCTCAGATGTTTTTCCCCCCTCCTATACACCCGATATCAGGTTCTACATTTATCTCAAGTTACAAGAAGATTCATTTATAGCATAAGGGATACAATAATCAAAAAACTTCTTATCATAACACTATCCATACTTAAATCTAGAAATAAATATGGTCTCTCCCTTATGGGAAGAATAGGCTCCTCACTTCTAAGTAATGCCTTGGTTACTAATATAAATAGCCTCTAACCTGACTGTGAGGTTAGAGCTCCCTAAAAAGATCAAAATCTGAAGTTATAGACAAAAAGATTTTGGCCAACTAAATTAGTGATCTCACATGAGACGCATACCTCATTGCCGCATCATTGGAGTATCCTGACATTTATTATCTCGGGAACTCATCTTTGAGCCACTTTTTCTTTTGATTCAAATGATGAAGCCAACATGTTTGAAAGATTAATACAATCTAATCAGTTGCCTTCGCTAAATTTTAAACCACTTGTCATCTTTATGGTAATTATGAGGTATTATAGCAAGCCAAATTGGGCTTTGGGACTGACGTAGGACATGGTAGAGTGTGGAAGAAGAAATCAGTAACCTTTATTATATCTTGAGTTGGGCACTTCAAAGTATTAATAGTAACAAAGTAATTTCTTGGGAAAGTTAACTCACTGCAAATGGAGTCCAGGCTTTTAACTTTCTAGTTGAGCGATAATCAGGCTATGGTGTTTAGAGGCGCCATCAAACCCGAGAGGTGGAATAGAATTCTCAAGCCTATAACAGAGGCTACAAGGAGGGTGCTTGAGAAGAGTATGGGGGAAGCTCACTTTGATAATTCCTTTACTTACAGAACCAATGGCAATATTGTTGGCATCTTTCTGGCCCTGGCTATCTTCGCTAGTTTCAAAAAAGAAGAGGTTATGGAAGCAACAAAGTTAATCTTTATTGATGACATTCTAGGTGGGTTGGAGAATATGGTGCATAGTGTCAACAACCAGCTTCTGGTTCCGTTTGCAGAATCTGCGATGCAAATGGATGTGGCTTTGGTGAAGGAAATCCCCAATAACAAACAGGTTCCAATGCTCACCCTTAAAGATGAGAGGGCCTTTGATGCTCACTGGCCAGAGATGCAGAGGAATGTGGACTTTCTATTTTACCAGATCTTGAATAAAGAAATGGGTAAAGATAGGCTTATAAAATATTGGCGTGAGGAAGGTTTCAACATCCCAGAAATGCTGGAAGATATGGAACTCAAGGATTTCCACATCGTGGCCACATCTGTGTTGAAGTGCTCAAAAATGCTGAAGGATCAGGAGGAGGAAGAAGTTGCTATCATCATTATCAAAAAGAATGAGGGGGAGTGGAACTATGATTTACTATATAAGAGCTAGAATAAGAAAGGGGTAAGCCTTAAGAATGACTGTATAAAGTAGATAAGCACATTTTTTTATAATAAGGGAAATCTAGATAGTCATAGTCGAAGTTTAGCGCAAGTATAACACAAGGATATTATGATAATTTTCTGTAAGTACCAGACATTATACTATGTTATGATAGTTAAGGTGGCATATATATAATGGTGAATTATTAATGTCTAAGATAATTCCTACTTTTCTGTAAAACAACTTGGTTCGATTAAATTTTTGGATTATGATTCTATGGAAATAATTAGGAAATAAAACTGTAGAAATAGATGCAGGAGAGATGTTTAGAAAAGGTGTAAAGCTGTTGTAACCTAGAAGTAG
>MU228433.1:1797797-1830732 GCA_018584345.1 Thuja plicata | reverse complement strand
GAAGAATTTAGCAATATAATACTCAGTAAAGGATAGTAGGATTGTTCTTCAACAACATCATTGAGAAGTATGGAATATTTCTAGAGCTAGTCTCCTCTATTTATGTTGCCAAAATGCTTAGATCAATAACACAAGCGATTATTGGGTTAGGAAGTTTTTTCGTGAACCAAATAGCTAGGTCCCATTTTGATTGTGAAACGATTTAAACTGATAAATATGGTTATTACTAACAAATTCTCTAAGTATTGGACATGTTATCTCGTAATCCTTTTTGATAGGTTGTCTTTGAAAGAAATAAGTGGGAACTATGGTTGAAGGGAGAATGTTCACTCTCTTCCCTACGACCAAGGATAGCATAGATAGGACAAATATTATGAAGCAATAGAGAAATGATATCTCCACTGAAGATATTGTGACATTATTTTAGAAAAGTGAGAATTTTTCTGTCGAAGGAATGCCTTCATCAAATTTGTAAAAGAGGGAATGCCCTCTTAATCTGATTTACTGTAATTTGGTACTGTATTCTGGACCTCAGGTCCCAGGCTAGACTGGAGGTTTTCTTCTCCATTCTTTCCTACTAGTGCCCGTAGAGAATGGAGCTTCTGTAAACTTAGAATTTTATTAATATAATCAATTGGCTTCGGCCTTTTACCGATCAAAAAAAAAAACAATGATTTTGAGATTTTTATATTCATTATTAATACTTATATTTATAAATTGAGTAATATTTTTAAGAATGATGATTTCTATTATTATTAATAATCTATTTTTAAAAAATAACTAGATTTTGTATTTTTTTAGATATTTAGTTAATAAAATGAAAAACATTATAACATGATTTTCAACTTACAAACCCAAAACATTTTTAAAAAGCTCAATTTTTGTTTTTTTTGATAAACAATATCAAGTTATTGATCGAGATAAACCTTCCTACCGTGAATATTTATGGCGAATTACTAGTCTGATATATGATTCAATAAGCAACTATCGGACTTGACAATCTGAACATAAACTCAATGACAGCAAACATAACTAATCAGGCAGAAACTCTATGATCTTGGACAGTGAATTCTTGGTGGTGATCTCATTATCTGAAGCATCGAATATCTATATAGATTCAGAACTGAGATGCCGAGATTTGTCTAATTTATCCACATCTGGGCGTGCATACAATATATATTCAGACTGCAAATCTAGGCATGCATACACAGCAGCGAGTTATAATACATCTGACAGTGATCACCATTCTGATCTAGGGCAGCAATTCAAGAACAGCTCTGAAGGTTACTCCATTGGAAATACTTCCTTGAAGGTGATATATTCCAATTTGCTTCGTTGATCTACAATCCTCAGCAAAACATCAAATTTGAATCGCAAAAAGCTTCCCAATCCTCAGCGCAGGAAAGTATTCTCCATTGGATTTGAAACCGCTGCCTCACTCACTCAACAGTTTAATGAGAACAATGGGAGGTAGCAGAGAAACAAGAGGAAGGTGATTGTAATATCAAGACCCATAGGTGTGGGCAAGAGTAGTCTGGCCCTCCAATTAGCCAAGCAACTCAGCGGAGAAATTATCAGTGCCGACTCAATTCAGGTTTACAGGGGTTTAGATGTTGGATCAGCAAAGACTCTTCTTAGTGATCGACAGCACATACCACATCATTTGCTTGAATTTCTACATCCAACTGAAGGCTTGATTAATGTGGAAAAAATGGCGAGCGAAAGATTAAAAAATGCGAATATGCGAAATTTACCAAAGGTTAAAGCAGTGAATGAAGTAAGGGTTTCTGAGCAGCGTTCCCTTTCGACCACAGAGGTAGTGGATGACACATGGGAAACTATTTTTTTAGGATATTACTTTAGATGTTGGTTGTATGAGCATAAGGAAATTGATTGCCAGCAGAAAGACGGGAGGACTCATCCCGATTATGAGAACCTAAAACCCTTCATTGCTGAACAAAAGCGCAAAAGTCTGATTTTAGGAAAAGCATTGAAAGATACTCTGAGTCATACAAAAAATGATGCTTGAGCAGCAAAGTATGAAGTGGTAAATAGGGCTTGTGCAGAAAGTAATTCTAAGGAAAGGAATGGCATTCAGCCTTCAAAAATCTTTACTGTCAATGATCTGGATGGGAAAATCAAGAGGTTTGCAAAAATGAAATATGCTTTGTCGAGCCTGCCTAGGACCGAACGAGCCTCAAATACCAATGTTCCATCCCATGACTCCCATTCTACATTGGGGAGAGGTGGAGCTTTGGTATCCCAGCAGGATCCCGGGAAAGCTAAATCGAAAAATCATGAATGGAAAACAGTTAAAAGGCCCAAGAAGGTAAGAGCACAAACTGTAAGAAATTCTGAGATCCTGCTAAGGAATTCATTTGATCTATTAAAAGAGAAGGAGAATGCCCTAAATAATAGCTATTATTCCCCCCCCCCATAGACACCCTAGGGTTACAGGAAGTATGGAAAGTAACAAGGTTAACATCCCCAAAACCCTTATCAATAAAACATGGTCGGCTAGGGTTGGGGGGAATAATGAGCTTTTCAATAAAAAATCTTCTCTACACAAAGGTAAGATTTACTCTCCTCCTCATCGGAGGGAGAATGGTAAGTTTTTTAATTCTGCTCAAAATTCTATTTCTATCGAGGCTGACACTAGACAAGGTAATGTATCTCCGCCTATATATACGCCACCACATAGGCGAATTATTGGTTCTCCGCATTTGCATAATAAAAATAAATTATCTTCTAACATGGATTCAAGCAGACTAAATCTAGAAGGTAGCCCTATAACAAGCTTGTAGGGGTACTATGAGGATACAGGTATTATTGTCAGATGGAAAGGAACTGGAGCAAGCAATCGGGACATCGCAGAAGCACTGGTAAATATGCTTCCTAGGGAGGTAAGTATCATAACTCTTGTAGATTCGTTTTTTCTCATAGATTGAAAAAATTCATAAACTAAAAAGAAGATATTAAATGACTACGATCTAAAATTTAGACATGAAGATCTCTTTGTTACGAACTGGAAACCATTATTTAATCCATTCTATCTTGAGGATTTCGAAGTTGAAAAAGCAGTACTCCTTAAAAATTTACCAATAGAACTCTCGAATGATGATTCTGTTAGTGCAATTGGCAATAATATAGGTGAATTTATAAGAATATGCAAAGTTACACCTAATATGACAAAAAAAACTATTATAGTCAAAATGAGCATACATRGGAATTYCATTCCGCATATGCGTATAGATTTCAACTCCAATTCAATTATTATCAATCCGGTTATCATTGAAAACTTCATAGAAACAAAAYAAGAGTTTTGATAGTGATATAAATCTTCTAAAMAATAGCCTAGATGTAAACATTAAATTCTTAACAGATAGAGGGGGCTTCTTCCTAACARGCAAAGAGGAGGATGAATTTCCTATAATAAACTCAGTACCCCTCTATGAGCTTTCARCAGAAGTCTACAACAACAGCAATCAAGYAGTAAATGCGGAGTTWTCTCCTCCAAAGTCTCTARAGGAAGCYGCCTCACCCARAATTCTAAAGGAAAACATTATTGATGAATCTCTAAAAGTAATCCAGAGYAGAGGTACCCCTGTATCTAAATCTGAKAAATTAGGGAGTGAGCATCCTCYAGATAATACTACACAACTTGAGGAAAACATAAAAGGGAACCAGCTTGAGAACTTAACACAATCAYCCCCCTCTATGGCTATTAACRRCTYGGARGAAGTGAATAAAATTCYAGATTWTAATAATGATTCTMTGACTGATGAGTTCTTAGATCTCTTTATTAGMAAAATATGTGATGAGGAAGAGCTGAAATATCAAARGGAGATTCTGATTCGGGAGATTCTGGCCCTTAGTAATTCCAGAGAAGATAATGATGATGCAATAGAGCTCCATCAAGMAGAATTGGATCCATATAAGATAGATCCTCCCACTAACCCTGAGATAGGCATAGAGTCTTTTGAACAAGCTTCCTTAGAAGCTGAAGAAGAAATAATGGAAACATACATAGCTAATGGGGACGAAGATGTAATAAATCTCCATGCCTCTCCCATAGCTTTCAGAGCCAATGTAGAAAATATCACTGATAATGTTGATGGCCTATTTGGCATCACAAATAATGATAGATAACTTGGAATAGCCTCCAATATAGTTGGCCTATCCTCCCCCAAATTGAAAAAATCAAGAAGAAAAGGGGTAGGAAGTCCTGTATAGAACTTAGAAATATAGCTCACAATGTGGAAAATCAAGTAAAAATCTTTGATATTCTGAATGATGGGAAGGGGAAGTGCCTTACCAAGGGGCAATGCGAGTAACTACCTAGAATGTTAGGGGCTTAAACGCCCCTAACAAACAATGATTAATTAAAAGATATTTAAAAACTCTTGACTCCGATATTATAATACTCCAAGAGACTAAGCTAGATAATGATGAAGGAAAGAAATTAAGTAATAAACTCGGCATATGGAGAGCAATTTTTGTACCTGCATTGGGTGCATCAGGAGGCCTAGCAACCTTGTGGGACCTTCAAAAAATTACCTTATCAGTCATGTCCAGCAGTAATAACTGGATGGCTATGAGGATTTGCAGCCTCAAATCAAACCTGAGATTCATCTTGATTAACCTTTATGGACCTATTCAAAATTTAGATAAAAGAAGGGTTTGGCAGGAAGTTACAACCCTTCTTCAATCAAATATAGAAGATACTTTCATTTTAGGTGGGGATTTTAATGCTATATTAAATTCCAAAGAAAATTTTGGAGGTTCCAACTTCACCTCACAATCTCAAAAGGATTTCACCCAATGGGTCTCAAGCAACAATTTGATTAGCATTGAAACCATCAATGGAAACTTCACTTGGAATTATAGAAGGCTGGGCTTCAGTCATTTAGCAGAAAGACTAGATAGATTTTTTGTGTCAGGAGATACGGGTAACCTAATCTTGTCAGCTAAAATTCTCCCACATGCGGGTTCAGATCATTTTCCTATCAGACTTATGATTACTGAAGATTGTAAACCCAATAGAAACCCGTTCAAATTCGAATTTATGTGGTTCCAGGATCTGAAACTCATTAATCTTCTAGAACATTGGTGGAATCAGACGACAGTGGAAGGATCCAAAATGTATAACTTAATTACTAAACTTAAAATCATTAAAAATAAAGTCTTGGATTGGAACAAGAACAAATTCAACAATATCTTTGAAGAAAAATTACATATAGAACAGGAGTTAGAGAACATAAATAATCTAGTCATTTCCCAAGGTATGGATGAAGCGAGCTATCTTTCAGAAATGGAACTCATGTCTAAATATAATGCTATTTTACTCAAGGAAGAAATATTCTGGAAGCAAAAATCCAGGGAGACCTAGCTGAAAGAAGGAGACAACAATACAATTTTTTTTCATAAAACTACCAATATAAAAAGAAATATAAATATGATAACTAAGATCAAGGACGAAAGGGGGCAACTATCGAAAGACCCCAAAGTCATCGCAGAGTGCATCACTAACTATTTTGACTCTCTTCTTAATAACCTCAAAGCAGTCAACCAACAAGATCAACTAGAAATGCTTAAGGCTATTCCTAAGTTAATTTTGAATGACGATAATATCATGATGAACAAAAAATTCACATTGGAAGAAGTTAGATCTACCTTATTCCAAATGCAACCTGACAAAGCCCTAGGCCCAGATGGCTTTCAGGCCGGCTTTTTCCAGAAGTGTTGGCATTTCATGGGAAATGACATTTGGCAAGCTGTGGAAGCTACCAGGAATTCCGGGGCTATCCTATCGGAAATCAACAATACCTTCTTCTCTCTTATTCCTAAAAAAAATGAATGTATTGACCCTACAGACTTTCTCCCTATTTCTCTATGCAACATCATATATAAGATATTATCAAAATGCATAGCGAATAGACTTAAAACTCTTCTCCCGATCCTTATTTCTGAAGAGAAAACTGGGTTTGTAGCCAAAAGATCGATCCTTGATGGCATTATCATCGCCCAAGAACTCATTCACACTGCCCAAATAACCAAGGAGCCGAGTATGTTTGTTAAAATTGACATTCAAAAGGCTTATGATAAGGTGGACTAGAGATTCTTGTGTAAATGCTTGGAAGCTTTTGGCTTCTCAAAGCAGTGGATCAACCTTATCTTTATGTGTATTTCTACCCCCAAGATCTTGGTCCTCGTCAACGGTACCCCAGAAGGTTTTTTTGGGATTTCACGAGGCATTAGATAAGGAGACCCGCTATCCCCTTTCTTTATGTTATTATGGCTGAAGCCCTGGGGAGAACTATTACCAAGAGACAGTCATAAGGAAAGATTATAGGCCTTAGAGCTGTAGATAATATCCCGTTCGTCACTCACCAACAATTTGCGGATGATACTATTCTACCAGGAGAAGCAAATTGCAAAGAGGCCAAGGCTTTCAAAGAAGTCCTTAATTCATATATGAAGGCGTCAGGTCAACAAGTCAATCCTAGAAAATCAGAAATATTCTTTTTAAACACTACACCTGATATAGAAAAGAAAATCTGTGAGACCCTTGGTTATCAACGGGGTTCTTTTCCATGTAAATATCTAGGGATAGAATTGGACAAGGGACAACATTCATCCAAACTTTGGCAACAAGTTCTAGCGAAGGTTCGAGATAAGAAGAGTTCTTGGAAAGGTAAATGGCTCACTAAGCCAGGGAGGACCATTATGATTAAAGCGGTCCTTTCAGCTATCCCTACCTATCATATGTCTATTTTACCTCTCCCTGCTAACATTAAGTATGAATTAGACAAGGTTATGTAGGATTTTTATTGGCAAGGGTCAAACAAGGACAAGAAAATGGCCCTAATCAAATGGGATAACTTATGCAAACCTATCTCTATGGGGGTTTAGGGTTTAAGAACCTTATTTGGTAGAACAAAGCCCTTGGCACAAAGCTTGTTTGGAGACTATTTAAGGAGCCTAGCTCTAAGTGGGCTTCCATTCTTCTCCACAAATACATCCCAGAGGCAAACCCCATTAATCTTTTCAGAGCTCAATCTCATACCAAGGGTTCTCCTATTTGGAACTTCGTTAAGGAGTCTATAGGCATAATCAACAAACACCTTACGTGGGATGTAGGTCTTGGGGATCACGTGTTATTTTGGGAAGATTCATGGGCAGGTTTCCCTGCTCTTAGCAAAGAGGGTTTCTCACCTATTTTCATTGATTTTTGCAAAACAACCATTGGTTCTAACCTTAAGGACTATATTAACCTTAGATGCGATAATATTTCAGACTTAACCACAAGTGGATTACCTTATGATCAAGAAATTCAGAGGTTATTTAGTATTTTAAAAGAAAGGAATATCATGATTAAAAATCGGCCAGATAACCTCTTATGGGCTGGCTCTAATAATGGGGAATACTCAATTAAAGACGGTTATAAAACCATTATTCGAGAAGAAAGAATGGACAATCTAGACATTCCCCTTAATTTGTGTTGGAACAAAGCCTGTCTACCCAAGGTAGGGATGTTTTTGTGGGCTTCTCTGCAAGATAGAATTTTAACATCAAATAGGATACGAAAGATTGGCTTTGCAGGTCCGACAAGGTGCCCCTTATGTAAAAACAGGAAGAGGATATGAATTATCTTCTGCTAAATTGTTCCTTCACATAGAATTGTTGGAACTAGCTTCAGCAATCCTTAGATTGGAAGACAGCTCTCCCTTCAGACCTACTAAGCCTCCTTAAAGCCTGGCCAATGCTATACAAAGATAACCTGTATAAGGATATCTGGACTATTTCACCATCTATCTTAGTATGGGAGGTGTGGAAGGAACGCAATCAGAGGATTTTTTTGAATCAAAAATTAGAATGGAAAAGCATCACTAATAAAATCAAAGCTTTAATCATGGAAAATATTAATAGCTTGCTTAGAGATACCACTTGTTTCAAAGATTCCTTCAGATCCTAGGATAATAAGATTAGGCTTAAATGGCCTTCCTTAATCATACTGAATCTATTTGGAAGAGGAGATGCTGAGGCAAAAGCTGTCAGAGCCAATTGCTCCTGGGTCCCTCCCGAGGAGGGTTGGGTAAAATTGAATTTCGATGGAGCATCCAAGGGTAACCCCGGAGAGGCAGGCATAGGTGGTATCATTAGGAACTATAGGGGAGAAGTAATCTCTAAATTTGCACATACCATCAAGCCTACTATGAATAACATGGTTGAATGTCTTGCTGCCCTGGAAGGTCTCAAAATCTGCAAAAATCTTAACTTTTCAAAGCTTGTTATCGAGGGGGATTCCCAGATCATAGTTAACGCTATACGCACTAAAAAGACTCCTAATTGGGTTATTTACTCCAAGATAGAGGAAATTAATCTCATCCTTGAATCATTTTCAGAAGTAATGGTCAAGCACACTTATCGAGAGGGTAATACTGAAGCAGACACTTTAGCTAATCTTGGAGCCAGTGGTAATCACATTATGGAATAGAATACACTAGCTCCCCTTTCTAGCCTAGAGTTTGGTTTACGTCGATATTTATAATCTTCCTATAAGATATCATATATATCTATGTGTACTTTTGATATTTATGGGGGTTTATAAGTAACGGTCTATTTATTCTCATAGACCTATTTATATACCCCCATGGACATCAACATTTATACAAACATTTGGTATATTTATCTGCACATATACCAAATGTTAGTATAAAGGCCTTTTTAATTACTCGACAAAAGTGGAGGCTCGGTCCATACTATCCACTCAATCATAGTTTCGAACTCGGTATACACTGGAGACTTGGTAGATATAGTGTCACTTGGTAGAAAATGAATTCCATGTTTACCATGCCAGCACTCGGTAAACACTGCTCATCTCATCACTCGGTTAACACTGGCTTCGTATCACAAGAATTGATAACTCGGTAAGCACTGCGAAGCTCGGTCACCACGGATTGCTCGGTAAGCAYTGTTCTGCTTGGAGAGCTYGGTAAGCATMCAGAATCTGAATAAGTRTTTACTGATAAYAGAAGAAGTTAAGTTGTTAYTTYRGTTTYGAAAGAATGGTGTATTATGAAATGAGGCCRGATTGGATGGTTYTATAAGTGTATTTTGGTTMCAGGAAWTTTTTATGAATACAGGATATAGGCATGTTCTGGATGTTTATATTCACATAAATGTATGCGTACAGATCTATGTGTATATATATATATATACAKGCTTCAGGCATACTTTGAATGCACATTTATGAATACAGGAATGTATATATTTGTACACATCTATAGACATAGATCTGTAGGTATATATTTATATACATGCTTTAGGTATATTATGGAAGCTTATATATGTTCAGTAGATATATATAAATGTATACATATAGATCTATGTATACATTTATATATATCATTATGATGTAATCAGCATGGGCCTTGGCTTTCGTTCAGTCAGCCAAGCTCTTCTTCGTCGTAGTCTTAGTCCTTATAATTCTTTACTTGTATCTATTTGTTCCTGGCTCTATATTTTTAGATACTTATACTTTTCCTTTCGTTTGTTTGATTTCCTAGACTTTATTCTTTTTCCATATAAAAAGCACTCAAATATATACAGTTATATATTAAGCCTTAAACATGTGGTTTCAGTCCTTCGCACTTATTTAGCTCCTTGGTTGATGAGTATATTATGTTTCCTTGGACATTCAGGTTAGTGTAAAGTTAGTATTCTCAGACTAGATACAGTCTATTTGGCAATATGTCAATTGGATATGATTTTTAATATCGATTAAAGGATTTTGGGATTGTTATTATTTAAATAGTATTTCATACTAATATTGGTAGCTATTGATATCAAATTGGAAATGGAAACCCAATCCTCAGATTACTTTTTTATCCGGGAGAGGTATTTTTTACTATTTGTAGTACTTCCTTTTCCTATTTTTAATTAACAATGCTTAAGCTATGTTTGTTAATATGGTTAACTTGATATTCGCTAACCTATGGCACTGGAGAATTGAAGTATGATATACAGGAAAGTTTATTCTTCAGGAAGCATAATTACTATTCTCGACAAAGCAAAAAAGGGTGATTCATTCTCTTATATTCACCCATCTGTCTAACTTTCAGATCTTACTGTTCGTAGGGAGAAACTCCCGAAATCACTCGAGGCATGGATTAGCCCATATAGAATTGTACAATTCTCGATTTATATCAAGCAGTGGGTATGCCCACGGAAATAATGTAATTAACAAATCTCATCTTTTGACGAGTCGTGGGTATGCCCACGTAAATTTTGTATTAGGTCAGGACCTATGGTCCCGAGCAAGGCTGGAGGTTTTCTCTACCCCGCTCTTTCCTACTAGCGCCCGCAGCGAGCGTGATCACAATGTAAAACAATAAATTATATTAATAAAAGTTTTCAGGGCTTTGGCCTTTTATCGATAAAAAACAAAAACATTATAACATAAAAAATTATTTAAATTTTTTATTAAATATTTTTGAATAATTTATAGAAAACTATTTAATTGACCAAACCAACATAAAATTCTCATATGACCTAAACAAACTACTTCCTAAACAGTTAAAATCCATCGAGGTAGCACAATCCATTATTTAGGCTAAAACCCATTAAAGAGAGTAAAAAACAACACATTAAATCGTCATATCATAATTCAAATAAAAAACAATAATTGCTAAATTTCATATCACAGTAAACCTAGGTTGAATCGCAATTGATTTGGTGCCTTGCCATTGTAGACAATTTTAGAGGGTAGAGCGAAGTGATTGATAAGGAATTAAATGAGCTTGGCAAGTCGTATGACGTTTTCAATGATCAAGATGGAAAACACCGAATCAGAGTTGGTGAACTTCAAATAGAGTGGTTGTTGCTACAAAGACAAAGATAATATTTAATAAAAAAAATTTGGCTAGTGAGAGAGATGATTGAGGTCTAGTTGGGGTTTGCTTCTAGAATCTTATTTGATGCAGAAGATTTTGCGTAGAGGTTCTAGTCCTTGGATTTGACAAAGTCATTCGATAGATTGGTGGATTGTGCTAGTTTGTGTGCTCAGATGAAGACAAAAATTGTTGAATGGAAGAAGGAGTTTCCTATTCCGAAGGAGATATATAAAAATGTATTTTATGTGAAGACTGGTGCATTAATTTGAGTTTACTTTGTTAGTTTTTTGGCCCTTTTCCATTGTGGAAAAAAGGGGGAGATAAAAGGAGAATACATGTTGCATTTACTCAGGGGGAGTTTTTTTTGTTGTTTCAATGTCTTTCCATCAATGCCAAAGGGGGAGATTGTTAGACTTATTGATATTTTGTTGGAATTGATTTTCATTGATGTAAAAACCTCCATACTGACACTTTGGCGATATCAGTTGGTTGCTGGCAGTTTTGGTTAAGAACCTGTTGATTATCAGTTATGCAACAGGGTTCAGTTATATACAAGATAGGTTCATCATGAACAATTTTGGTGTTCTTGGTGTTTCTTGGCAATGCGTGTTTTCCTATTCATGATCTATTTGTTTTGGTGCACTGGCATGCTTTCGATGTTCTATTTCACATAGACTATTCTTTCAGTTTCTGGTGCTTGCGTTGGCTACAAAATTTCTACAAGTATATAGATAGTTGTACAAGTTCATTACATGTTTTTGGTTTTTTGGCTACAACGTATAATAGAGATTCATCTATCAATGGCCACGTCTTTTGGTATTGGTTGTGGTAGCATTTGGAGAATGTAATATACATTATAACATCTTAAGTGTGACCTATTTTTGGGTTGTGGTGTAGCATGTAATTGGTCTGATGTATGTCTTAGATTAGGATCGATGTTATGCAATAAATGTAATTGTAATTTCCTTAGCATTGGGGTTGTCACACATTTGGTGTTAAGCTGACATATGCATGATCAAATATCAATATAAATAAAGAAGAAATTCCTTTGGATCCGTGTGGAATGTATGGTGTATATGGTAAAAAAGATAGGGCAAACTTGAGACAATGTTGTACGTGAGCCAAGGTGACATAACGAAGATTCATCCAGTGCTTACATACTGAAAACATTAGATCAGGCCTGGTGATTCAGATGATTGTTGTGACAAATCTTAAGTGTTAAACTATACATGCATATTCAAATGCAAGCTTATAAGTTCATATTTCATCATATCTATCTTTGTATTGGTAGTGAGCCTCTTGTATTTGTAGTGAGACCTTTTCATATTTAAAGGTAGTTAGCTCGACTGACAGTGAGCCTTACCTGTAGTGAGTACAACTGAAAATGATCCTTTGTACAAATCACCTTAATCGGTGTTCTCATAAATTTTGGTTAGGGGAAAAGGATAAATTAGAATCTTTCCCTACTTTAGCGGATAAATAATTGCTTATAAATTGAAAATAAGCTTTGAAAAAAGGAGGGTCTAGAAATAAGCAACAACTGCTTGTTGAGAAAAGCGACACACATCTTCACCAAATTTTTTCATCTCCTTTTTATTTGCCTATAATTTTGCCTCCAAATTTATTTGTAATAAATATCATTAAAAATTTAATTTAAAATTAATATTTAAGAGGGTTGCTTAAAAAGTAAGCAAAAATGTTACCATCCATGGGCCACCTCCACAAATTATTTCACAAAAAGTTGAACAACAACTGCTAGCAAAAATAAGCTAAGCAACAACATGGGGACCTATCCTAATACTCTTGAGGATTATGTAAAAATATTCCAATTTTGCTTGAATAAATCTCAAGAAAACAAACTCTCCCCTTAATCCCTCTAGTTGGTATTTATAAGAGGAGTAAATGAGAAATGCATGGAAGCACTGAACTTAATGGGGGGAGGTGATATCTCTCAAGTAACATTTGAAGACATGTATCGGCTTTGTTGGTACTATTCTAGGTCAACTTTGAGAAAAATTAAGAGATCTATATTGTTTCTTTTTAGTAAGTCACCTAGTGGTGTCTCTAGAGTTGAGCTCACCAATCTTCTATCATACATTGAGGATATTATTAGTCACCTTGCCACATAATTAGATAGTTTGTATATAAAGAAGAAATTGGAGGAAGTTGATGCAAACCTCATAGATTAACATTACCATTACACACAAAAGAAGGTCCATTGTAAATGTGTGAAGATTGCTAGTATCTCTCAAGAAAGTAGACAAGGCAAAAGTTCCATACCTTGGAAGATGAAGAAGGACAAGCTTTTTCCATTACTTAACGTAAACCATGACAAAAAAAACAAGGGATGCCTACAAACCTCTTATCTTATAATGTTTCATTCCTTGGAGTCAATTCAAATGTTGCAAACTCGAATTACCCACCTTGACACTCAATGCCTAATCAATCATTAAAAGGTAGGTTATCCACCAATTGGATGCCACAATAAGATGCACAACCACAATAATCCAAAATATCAATTTCCCAACTATAATCAACAATGGAAATCCCCTTAAAATTCATGATCATGCAGCTATGACAAGGAAACCAATAGTGGAAATATCCTAATATGTATTACCTATAACAATATCAACATTTTGAAGACATATTTTTCCATTAGTATGCAAAGGAAAACAGTTTTAAACTGTCGGTAACACCAACATCGAAAGACAGGTGTAGTGCAACCCGACAGACAAGTTCACAAGGGAACCCAACGACACAGTTTACTAGGCAACCATAAAAGGTTACAAGAGGAACCTGATAGAGGAACCCAACAAGTAGATTATAGTGTAACTTGGTAGAATAGATAACAAAGAAACCTGATAGATTACAAAGCAACCCGAGCACCAGTCTACCGAGAGATAGTTATAATCTCAAGAAATGTGGATTTGACTTCCACGTCAGACAAAACACTTGTGTTTTATATTTAGCATTTTGATTAGCTTTAAATCCATTTATTGAGGGACAAGAAATGTAATTGTAATTGTTTTAATTAGTCTAATTGATTGAAAACATGCAAACAAGGAGATCAAGGTCAAGTTGTAAACCTTTGATCATAAAGTTATCATTGTTATGCTTGAAACTCATTTAGGTAAAACTCATTGAATAAATAGATGTGTAACCGAAGACACTTCTATGGATTAGAGACATAATTTTATGCAAAGGGATAACCAAAGATGAAATCAGTTATCAAGAACAAGATCCAAGGCTACCGAGCAGAACAAAGGTATTGATCAATCACTATAGGTGATAATTATACATGTGAACTTGATTGGATCTATAATCAGCAATTCTAGATTGCATATACTCAGGTCAATGAATATTTTTGACTACATTCTAACAAGTGTAGCAAATAGAAGAAATCCTTTAAGAAGGTTGATTTAACAATCCTTTGTAAATCTCTTAACTGAGTGCATACTAAACAGTGTTGCTAAAGCTCTTAACAGATTAGACCTTAACCATTCTCTACATGTTACTCTAACATGGTAAGATCATCAGAAGTGATCAAACTTGTAAGACTTAACCGACCCCTTCCATTCTATAGATAGTGAAGTTTTGTGGGTTTCATCCCCACCATAGTTTTTACCTTCTAATAGGGGTTTTCTGCGTTACCAAATCTTGTGCCATGTGTTATTACATTTCATGAATGTTTTTATGAATGTTTACATGAAAATTAAGTTTATGATTTGATATAACACACACAAAGATAGAATAGCACATATGGTTGGTAATACAAGAAATTGATTACTAAAGGATGAAGGTTAAGTGACTAATAAGTTTTAAGGGTACTGATTCACCCCTCCCCTCTCAGTACACACTATTCCATTATTTCCAACAATTGGTATCAGAGCTAGATCTCTTATTTGGAAAAGTTTAAATACTTAAGAGAAAAGATCATACAATGGAAAGGTATAAGCTAGACAAGAGTATTGAGAATCAGAAGTTAGAGATACAAATCTTCTATGAGCAATATAAAGAAGTTAGAGTCAAGATGAGATAGTTAATGGATGAAAGAAAGGTTATGGATTCTCGTTGTAATGAAACAGACTACCATGGAGAAGAGATACTTGATTTATTTGAGTCTTCGGGATCTACATCTTGCAATACATCAGACACATCTGAAGGAAGCATTACAAGTCTAAATGAAATCAATAAACATCTGGCTGGACAAGTGAAATCATTTCAAATTGGTCAAGAGACACAGATGGTAAAAATGATTGAGGTTATGAATAATTCTAGACAGGTTGAACAAGAAAGAACACTAGCTATTGATGACAGGAGGAAGATCATTGAAAAGCTACAAGAGAAAGAGTCAGAAATACAAAGACTTACTGAACATCATCATGAGGTCACCAATCAGATTATTCTTATGAGTCAAGAGGCAAACCAAATGAACATAGAACGCAATGGAAAATTAGAAGCTATTGGTGAGCTAAGAGAAGAAAATGAAAGATTGAAGCATGAAGTAAGGATTCAGCAACAACACAATGATATGATCAAGAGAGCTGAAGAAAGTACAAAAAGAATGGATGATTTTCTGGATGGACAAAGAAGAGTCAACAATAATACCAGATTAGGGTATACCAAGCATGGATAATCATCATAGCAAGCTGATCCAAAGAATTTCTACACAAATCCAAGACCAAGAAAGCAGTCATGCAATCACTATGGAAAACCAGGCCACACATCAAATGTATGCAGGAGCAAAATAAAACGTATTCTTAAATCAACATCTTCATTCATAGGAAATTTTTATACATGTAACAAGAAAGGACATAAAGCATATGAATGTAAATATGAGGTGAAACAACCAAAGAAGGAAACCTACAAGGAAAAATACTGTCCTACTTGCAAAATGCATGGGCACACATTTCTTAAATGCAGGAAGAAGAAAAGGCAAGCATGGAAGCCTAAAGAACAAGAAAATGCTTATCAATTGAAAAGAGTCGGTAACTCATATGTTTGGGATTACAACACATGGACAAACAATAGAGCATGTGGTAGATATGGACACATAGCAACAAACTACATGAGAAAATGGATGAGAAAGTCTAGGAGCTGGACTAACCTCAGAATGACATGCTTACACTGTCATAAAGTTGGTCATCTAAGCAAGGATTGCAAAGACCAAGTTACAGAGATAAGCACTTTTTCCAATGACAATACCATTGAAGAAATCAGGAAGATGAGAAACAAAATGTGGAGGAAAGATACAAACATTGATGATGCTGGACCAAGCAATGCAATTGGTGACACCTTATCCAATGGATCTAGTGACATCACCACCCCCACCTAAGATGAACAAGTAATTATGGAACTACACTATACTAAGTTATACTTTACATTAGTTCCATTATACATAGTTAAAAATTCCAAACTAGCATGATTAAAAATGCACTATGGTATTAGTTGTTATGATTCTATGAATTCAATCTCGTCAGTTAATGCATATCGAAAAGCATCAGTGTACTTACAAATCTAAGTTGTCAATGCTTACCGAGAATCATCGGTTAACATACAAAAGCTAAGTTGCTCATGTCAAATGAACATTGTTGATAATCAAAGACAATGTTGTCTTCGCCACTTACTGAGCACCATTGGTAAACTTGTGAAAGGTCAAGTGAGTTGTCACTAACCCCGAGCCAAAAGTTTGTGTAATACCTGAGCGACTCCATCTTTGAACACCGAGAAGTGGGTAGAGCATTAATTGTGCCACTTAGGGCATCATCTATAAATAGGGCGGCATAAGAGCTCATTATTCACAAAGTGATTAAGAGCGAAACAGAGCAAAGAGCATAGCAAAGTGAAACATAGTGACCAGATTGCAAAGCATTCCAAGAAGATTCACGACATTTAGAAACAGATCTACAACAACTACATCAAGTTAAAGTAAGTAACTAGAATCATCGAGCTCACAATTTGTATTACAAAAAAAGCACTAATTTCTCAGAAATGATGGCAACCACATCCTGTGTTACCAAGATCAAGAACGCTAAGGATAAGAAGGTTAATCCAATCAAGAACTCCACTTGTGAAGAACCTAAGTATAAAAGATGTCCATAGGTTGCTTTACAACCTGACGATGCTGGAGCATTTTTGGGAATACCACCTAGGGTTTTACTGATTGAGGATGTTTGTTCACACATACATTGCAAGATCGCCGAGATAGGAGATCTTAAGGTTGATCAAGCTTTCAAGAAGCTTTGCAAAGATGAAATCATCAAGGATGAACACAAACACATCGAGGTGAAAGGGCTCACAAATGCCCTAATGTTCCTGAAGGAATTTAAAATTGAGTGGATTCGGATAGTGTTGAGCAGAGTGCATGACCAAAAGATGTGGCTCGACGAGCCAAAACTGATCACTAGGGATGTGATACATGCTGTGACCGGTTATCCTATAATTGACAAGGCAAAAGCACTCCAACATCCTCCTCGCCAAGACATATAAAAGAATACAAGTGCAGAATGGGATGGAAGATGATTGAGGGTAAATTCCATCAAAGACCCCAAAATGAAATTTGGTGCATGTGTGCTAGGATACAAGATATTCCAAGCCAATAGGATGAACAACATTGCATGTGGAGCAGTTGACACTGCCCACAAGATTATAAAGAAGGAATTACATTTAGATCTATCTGAGCTTCTACTGAAGCAACTAGATGAGAACTTGAGGACAATCAGGTCTGTAAAGTCAAACTCATGTAAGTTCGGATCACTTCTAATGTGCATGTTTTTCTACTTTCAAGACTTCTTTCCATCTATCGGTAATGTCAACTGGGATACTACCCGACCAATAATAATTCAAATCAGCAAATTCATCAAGTAGTTAGGTGACAACTTTACATCAGTCATAGATGAATACTTTACTTGATTTAAGGAAAAAATGCAGAAAAGGATGAGTATACCAAAAAACTGGTAGAAAAATATAAGACTGATATTTGTTTTATGGTGGACACCAATAACACCTTCATCAAACCAGCTGTACCGAGAACAACATGGTTAGCACCACTTGACTATGAGTTCAACATAGATCAAGACACCAATGCTATTGAAGCATTGATAAATGAACCATTGGACAAGTCACAACCAAGGTTTGTAACCTATGAAGAAGACAAGGAGAGAATAAAAATAGGCTTAGTTGTGAATAAAATTGACAGAAAGAAAGAGAAAATGGTAAAGACACTCAAGAAGAAGTTGTCAGTAAATGATGAAGAGTCAAAACAAACAGAAGACACCAACGGACAGTCACCCGTTGGTGAAGAAGAAGAATTGAGTGACTCTGAATCTATAGAGTCTGATGCACCACCATCACCAGCAAAGAAACCAAGGACTACTGCTGCATCAAGGACTAGAATTTAGACAACTAAAGATGCAAGTGCATCCCCGATAAAGAAAGGACAAGTGAGGACTTACAAGAGAAAGCCTCAAACCGGGAAACATGCACAATCAAAAAGAAAAAAATTCATTAGAACTAAGGAAGATATAGAAGACACCAAACATGAAGAACAACCTGTTAAGAAAAAACTTCCTACTACAATTGATGAGGTATCTACATCAATGATCAAGGCAGGAAGAATAACTGACCCTAAAATTAGAAAATGGCTAACTCTAGATCTAGAGGATCAGAACAAGATAGAGGAAGCAATCATCACAACAATGTGTATATTTAAATATATATCATTATAGTTTGAAGGGAAAATGCCACAAGAAATTCTTGATAGACTATCGAAAAGGTGGACATTCGCATTGAATTCAGAAAAAAATAGATAAGGGAAAGAACCCTAGTTTCTGTTATGCCACCCAAGTCCAAGATGGAAGAAATTAACAAAATGATGAAATTACATTCAAAAAGGTTCTCAGCAAAATTGAGAGCTTACAAAGTGCTATAGGGTAACTTCATTGAGCTTGACAAAGAAAGTGAGGATACTTGGAGAAAAGCACTCGAAATACCTGAAAAGGACCCAACTCCCGAGAGAGCATTGGAACTTAGCGACAAGCCTCACAATGAAGAAATAGATGATATACCGAGCCCATAGCACATTCTGATAAATGATGATGAGGATGTCACTCAAACTGAACTAAATATAGAAGCAAGCAAGGCAATGGATCACATTCCTCATATTCTAAAATCATTAGGGGATATTGTAGATGATACAATCAAAGATACAAATATCATTGATATCACCAGAAATGATCTTGCAGATGAGGTAAAGGGAGATGAAGATATTACTGTTACCTCAGAGCAACCCAAGGAACAAGATACAACTACAAATGCTACACAGGTGAATATACCGGGCCAAATACCATTATTGATACAGGCTATCAATATCATCTCACAAAAGGAGAAGTTACCCGAGCCTCATGCAAGCATACTTGATGATAAGGGTGAAGAGGAATGATACAACACAACTGCTGAACAAAATAAAGATGGAGAGCAAAAATAAACAAATGAAGGACAGAAAGAAACATGAGGAGAACAAAAAGATAAAGATGAAGAAGAGAAAGAAGGTGATGCCACTCCTAAGGATACCGAAGGAGATGCAGAAGATAAGGCTAAGGTTGATGTGGAGACGTCCACTCCCAACCTACACATAGACAACGAGCAACAGGAAACATGTACACATACTCCAAATCCTTCACCAAGCACATCAGACCAAGCAAAGGAACTTTCTATGGCACTGCATACAGGTCCCTCCACAACTCTATCCAAGAAGAAGAAGAAAAAGAATAAGAATCCAGTTACATTGGATGAGATTATTGAGATACCAGCCTGTGATCCGAGGACATTGGATCCAGAGGCACTTACAAAGTATGATGAAATTTGTATAAGAAAAGATATCCAAGATAAGCGTAAGAAGGAGACAAAGGACACTCAGGTACTTGAAACAATCCACGAAATACTACAGTAGATTGTACCTGATACATACATTGATCAAAATGCTTTAATCATTGATCAACTAGCCATTCTTACCAAAGCTATTACATCACAGAATGTGGATGCAGAGAAGGCCATAGAAGAACATGCAGAACAAAAGAACCAATACAAATTGACTGAGAAAATCAGACAAGAAGTGGATGAGAACAAGGTAAAGTTGTCTGAACTAGTAAATGAATTGGAACCCATCATTTCAGATTCTATCACCTTAATTTAGAAATTAAGCACATTAGAGCACTGCACTTAAAAAAATAGTGAAAAGATTGCAAAGATAGATGCAGATCTTACTACTAGTGCTCAAAGTCTCTCAACCACTGACAATGCAATTAATTTGAATTATGCAAAGGTAATGGAAGCAAAGAAGTTGAGACTTCAGATTCAAGAGGCATAATCAAAGTTCAGAGATGAGGTAACGAGCTACATGCTCTACTGCTACTCAATCTCACACTATTGCAACAACATATGACTACGACCAGACAATTGATAGCCACCCCAGAGATGTCTGTCACCGACAACATCTATGATATGCACACAAGGATTAAATTAGAGCAAATGGCCCTAGAACACCTTCAAGAAAAATGGGAGAAGATGATAGAAGACATGAACAACTCCCATTCCCACATTTTTGACAAGTTGTAAGTGATTACACCTTTTCCCTTACTATCAAAAAAGGGGGAAAATGATATGAATAAAGGGGGAAAGTGATATGATAAAAGGGAAAGATAAGGTGAAAAGGGAGAATAGTATAAAGGCAAGTGTACATACATATACATATACTATACCATCATGCAGATAGGGGGAGTCATAATGACAAGGTGAACACATGGTGTACATACTACACATTTTAGTATTTTGCACATATCAGTTTCTAATACTAATGTCAAAGGGAGAGATTGAAGACATATTTTGCCATTAGTATGCAAAGGAAAACAATTTTGAACCGTTGGTAAAACCAACACCGAAAGACAGGTTTAGTGCAACCCGACATACAAGTTCACAAGGGAACCCAACGACACAGTTTACTAGTGCAACCCAAAAATGTTACAAGAGGAACCCGACAGAGTAACCCGATAGAGTAACCTGACAGAGGAACCCGACAAGCAGATTACATTGTAACCTGACAGAACAGATAACAGAGGAACCTGACAGACTACAAAGCAACCTGAGCACCAGTCTACCGAGAGACAATTATAATCCCAAGAAATATGGATCTGACTTCCACGTCAGATAAAACACTTGTGTTTTATATTTAGCTTTTTGATTAGCTTTAAATCCATTTCTTGAGGGACAAGCAATGTAATTTTAATTGTTTTAATCTGTCTAACTGATTGAAAACATGCAAACTAGGAGATCAAGGTCAAGTTGTAAACCTTTGATCATAGAGTTATCATTGTTATGCATGAAACTCATTGTATAAATAGATGTGTAATCAATCAGAACATAAGGATGTGATGATGATTGTAGCCGAAGACACTTCTATAGATTAGAGACAAAGTTTTATGCAGAGGGACAACCAAAGATGAAATCAGTTATCAAGAACAAGATCCAAATCTACGGAGTAGAACAAAGGTATTGATCAATCACTATAGGTGATAATTATACATGTGAACTTTATTGGATCTGTAATCAATAATTCTAGATTGCATATACTCAGGTCAATGAATATTTTTGACTACATTCTAAAAAGTGTAGCAAATAGAAGAAATCCTTTGAGAAGGTGGATTTAACAATCCTTTGTAAATCTCTTAACCGAGTGCACACTAAACAGTGTTGCTAAAGCTCTTAACAGAGTAGACCTTAACCATTCTCTACATGTTACTCCTAACAAGGTAAGATCATCAGAAGCGATCAAACTTGTAAGCCTTAACCGACCCCTTCCATTCTGCACATAGTGAAGTTTTGTGGGTTTAATCCCCACCGCAGTTTTTACCTTCTAACAGGGGTTTTCTGCGTTACCAAATCTTGTGTCATGTGTCATTACATTTCATGAATGTTTCTATGAATGTTTACATGCAAATTAAGTTTATGATTTGATATAACATACACAAAGATAGAATATCACATATGGTTGGCAATACAAGCAATTGATTACTAAAGGATGAAGGTTAAGTGACTAAAATTTTTTAAGGGTACTGATTCACCCCTCCCCTCTTAGTACACACTATTCCATTATTTCCAACACATTTGACCCAACAAGTTGCACTCATGCCTAACACATCACCTTAACAACAAGTCACGATGCCAAATGAAGCCATGCCTGCTCCTACACAACTAAGAGCACCGTAATTGTTTGTCCAACCTACATCTGATCCTAACAACGAGTTTATTCTAACGAGGCCCCCCAATATTCAACTTATGCGATCAAAATTAATCATGTCCACCTTCGCTTAGGAGATTCTCACTCGTCTAACATCTCCACAAATTACATAAATGCCCAATGATGAGACACTCATAAATGCCACTAATAATGTACATTCTGAATAGACCCAACAACATGTTGATCTCACAAACAAGGAACCCCATATTTTAGAGAGACTGGATAGACAAAATAACATCCTGGGCTTGAGGTTGACTTTATAGGACAATTGAAGAATGTTTGCATAAAAATTATCCTCATCCAAGCTATAAAAGATATACTAATTTATACCAAGACTATTGTGAAATTGCATCTCAAGCGTCTAAGGAGAAAGAAGAAAGATCCCTAATTTGTCCATGTTAGAGAGAGATCCTTGCTTGCCTAATCTAACCATGCGCCAATTCTGCGCTCCATTTTTCTTTTTAAGATAGAATATAAATGTTTTAAATTTAAAATATTATAAACAAAATTATCTTGAATATTTATTATATAAATTTAAAAACTTTCATTTTACAACCGTACAATAATTTTAGATTTTTATATTCATTATTAATATTGATATTTATAATATTCATTAATATTTTTAAGAATGATGATTTCTATTATTATTAATAATCTATTTTAAAATAATAACAAAATTAGTTAATTTTTCAGATATTTAATATATATAATTAATAAAATGAAAAACATTATAACTCAAATACCATGAGGCAATTGTGTCTTAAGTGTCCAAGGAGAAGAAAGAAAGATCCCTAGATCCTAATCTACCCATGCACCAGTTCTACACTCCATTTTTTAAAGATAGGATATAAACGTTTTAAAATTTTAAAATATTTTAAATAAAATTATCTTAAATATCTATAATATAAATGTAAAAACTTCATTCGACAACCATAACAATAATTTTGAGATTTTTATATTCATTATTAATACTTATATTTATATTATTCATTGCTATTTTTAAAAATGACGATTTCTATTATTATTAATAATCTATTTTTAAATAACCGGGCACACAGAAACAACAAAAGGGCTTCTTCGGCCAAGTCAAGGTGGAAAGACTTCGCAAGTTGCTTCAGTGGACAAGCAAGGAGCTGGAGGAGGCGGTTTTTGAAATGCTAGGTCCTATTTTCCAGGCGACAATTCATAGAGGTAGACTCAATGTTGACATCACATCGATGTTATTAGCATGGGCTTTGGAAATTGGCGTGGAGAGTAATGAAATAAGGGAGGTTATGCAAGCGTTGTTTGCAAATGATGTTCTGGGTGGGATGGAGACATTCCTAGAGTGGGCATGGCCGGGAAGGGGATTTGATGTCACTGAGGGAATAACAGATGAAGCAGTGGCTATGGAAGAAGGACCACTTCCTTTCATTCATTGGCCACGAAGAGTTAACAGGGGAGACTATAAGATCCAAAGGTTAATTGGATGGGAGAGTATCAAATATGCAATCCAAAATCACCCCGCTCCTAGAAATGCAAGCGTTGTGGTGCTGATTGTGCGAGTCCCAAGGCGTCGCCACTCAGTTAGAGTGGTCAGAAGGATTAGAAGGAACTAAGAGGGAGTTCTAAGCATGGCAAAACCTTTTTTTGATGCGGGGTGGCGCTTTTGATAGTGGCATTTTGTTTCTCCTTTTTTGTGGAGTGTGAAGAGGGCTAGGAGCTATCTTGAAGATATTATGCCCATTACCATGCCACTTAGTTTTTGCAAGGTGATGCAGTATATGCCTGAACTTTTCGGATGTAGCATAATTTTTGTTATGTTTCACTGCTTCTGTATAGTTTTTACTTGCCTCCTTCTGTTTCCATTTGAGGCTTAAATGCGGTTAGATTTTTTATTTAGATCTACATCTAGTTCTTTTGATATTGCGGTGGTGACACTTCCCACCAAGCCAATGTAATCTGTATTTGGTAGGTCAGGGGTTTAAGATTTATAGACTAGATATTTGAATCATACTTGAAATGTAATACGTCTTATTTTGAATAAAAACTACTATTACCGAGAAAAATAAATAAATCAATTTTAAATAATAACTAAACTATTTAATTTTACAGATACTTAATAAAATAAAAAAACATTATAACATTCACAAATTATTTAAAATTTTAATTAAATATATTTGAATAATTTATAGAAAACTATTTAAATGACCAAACCGATATTAAATTTTCACATGACCTAAAGAGATGGCTTCCTATATAGTTAAAACCCAACGAGGTAGCACAATCTACGATTTAGGCTAAAACCTATTGATAGATAGATAGATAACATTTTAACGTCCACGAGGCTAAACATAGGCTATGGGACAGCTAAGCAACTTAAGTTGACTTCATAACTAGGTTCTTTTCTTGTGCAAGTTGATGATGCGTAAACATAACCTATGAGACAGCTAGACAACTTAAGACGACTTCTTTTCTTGTGCAAATTGATGATGAACTAAAAATCCACACATTAAATCGTCATATCACAATTCAAATATATTATTATATATAAAATTAGGTAAAATAAAATATTATCTAGAATTATTTGCGACAGCGGGAGTGGATAAACCTTTCAAAAACTGAACACTCGTAATCTGCACATCATTTCACAGGTCTGGTAGAGTCCTGTGAATATCAAAGATGATTTTGGGAGCCTCATCGTTGAGGTGCATTTCCCAGCCTTTTCTCTCTCATCCTCATCCTCATCCTCGTCCTCGTCCTCGTCCTCGCCGTCGCCAACTCCATTCAACTACTCCAACTAATTGGCGCCCCATTTCCAAATTTCGAAGCAACGTTCACCCAATAGTATGCCTGGACGAAGGCAAGGTCGCAACAGATATCGATGCCTCAGCCGCCAAAATAAACTCAAAGAGTCTGATAAACACTGTGAACGTGAACACCGTGGAAGGGGCTGATAGTAAGGCGGAGCAACCATTTCTTCAGCCTGTCTCAGTTAGTATTCCCGTGGGAGATAGACATGTAATTGCCTCTTCTTTGCCGCTTTTTTATTATTTTAATTTCTTTTGTTTAGTTAGATTTTCCTACGAAATTGTGATGTTAATTTGTTGTGTGGGAATTTTTGACAAAATTGTTTGATACCCATTTTGTGTTGCTTTTGTTGTGTAAACGTTTTCAAAAAATTGTCACATCCTTTTTGTTCTTGTGAGTCAATAATATGTGATAGCATGTAGCAATGCTATATAATGAGATTAGGGTCGAGAATGAACGAGTTTAAGTTTTGAATTGTGTCCGTTAGACCAAACAGTGTATGTGATCATTGAACATTATTCGGGATTTAACATGAATGCTGCACATAATAAAGGTTGCGTAAGTAAGCTTGGGATATTGTCATGTCTTTCTTGACGTGGGATCCTTTACTATTGAATCTTATTCAGAAACTTCTGCGGTTCAAATAAGACACTCAATGTGGCAACCCTTGAAATAGATAGTTGATTTGATTCTGCTTGTTAGCTGGGAGTTCCATAATGTTCTGTCATTTGTTTCCACAATTTTGGATCTACAAAATAAATATGCCCTATCTTCATATTCTTTTTTCGGCATGGGAATATGGTGGTTTCACACCTGAGAAGGTGTGAACTAGCTCTTATTTGTGCTATCCACATTTTCACTGTTCATTTGGCTTCTGCTCTTATGTAAGCCTTTTTGTCATGGTCATAGCTGGTTTGAGTTCCTTGAATTAGTTGCTAATTGAGCTATCGATATTTTAACCTTTTATTTGATTTCTGTTCTCATGTAGGCTTTTTGGTCATGCTTGTAGGTGGCGTTGAATTATTGAATGTAGTATCTCCTCTTCTGCCCAAGTTGTTTTGTCCACATGGTATTTTACATAACATATCTCTATATGTCTTGGTTGGTGTTCGGATATTCTTGAAAGTTGATGTCCCGTATACTCATCCACTTCTTTTTCTGTTTAATCCAGGTGTTTTTCCTTCTGTTTATTTCTTTCTCCACAGCCAGTTTGGGCTTGATAATAAGTCTGTATGTCATCCTTCTTCTTTCAGTTTTCTAGTATCATAGTTGCTGCCTTTAAAGGATCCCTGTATCATTGGGATAATATCTCACATGGAACCAATACATTGATTTTTAGACTACTTGTGATCAAATGCTTTTGGAGTCTCTTTATTTGTCTGCATTTCACATCTGATGTTTCCTTTAGGCCGAATTGGTTTATGATGCAGGCAAGGATGGGAAGCCCAGTGAAAAGCAACCTATCCTGGAAGCCCCACACAAGAACAGGCTCACAAATGTAGCAAGATTAAATGCAGTATAGAAACTCAGAAATTTCGATCAGAACTAAAATTACAGTCTGATTACAGGCATGTGGCCCAGCCACAAGGCTTTACAATTTGCTTGGAATCTCCCCAATGCCAAGGCAAGCCAGCAACTAAAGGAATTTTCTGCTTTTTTACTCCATTATTCCCTGTACGTGTATTCCTCTTCCCACACATAGCTTGTTTGTTTTTAAAGAGGATATTAGTGTCCAGCATGGAAATCAGTCGTGGTTGATAATAGCCTGATCTGTGAACTGTCATTAGCCATGAAGGATTGAACAAGAATACGTGTGAGAAGGTAAATGCCTGGTATTTAATTACATAACTGCTGCCCAGCAAGGTAATTATCATTGCAGGTATAACACAACCACTGCCCATCAATGTGGCTGCAGTTAGCCTTTACTGGGGTCTTTTATCTACTGGAGGGGGGATATTTCCCATGACATTATTAAATTGCCCAACACAGGGCTCTGTAGGTAATGCAGCCACAACCTGATTAGGATTGCCCAACAGATAGGATGAGAGGTCTGTGCTGCACTCCCAGTAACTGTTTCAGATGTGTCAGAAAAGGATGCAACATGGGTTAAAAACTTAAAAGGGCTAGCCAGGATTCCATTCATTTCGAAAGTCTGAAACACACAGACAAGACATCATAGACCTTGCAAAAAGACCAAATGAACTGTTTTCTGTTATATCTGATGAATTAAATACATGAAGTAATAATAAAGATGATAGTGCATACCAGATACAAGAAAAATACGTATTTATTCGATCATGAAATTATTACAGAGAAGAAGACCAGAGATGGTCGGCAAGGATTACTGTTGATCTGCCTACATCATGCTACCTTCCTTGATGATACACAACATATTTAAAGGACCTGATGGTTGCCAAGAAGAACAAAACCGTCAACCAACTGACGCTTATAACTGCCTGAGAATTACACAGAACTTAATATGAACAATTAATACATTGTCGGATTACCAATACTATTGAACATAAGAATAGACATTGTACATTGACTACATCATCCCCCCCCCCCCCCAAANACATCCCCCCCCCCCCCCCCCAAAGAAAAAGTCGTCTTCTAGACAACAAGTAAACATCAAGTAATATTGTGGAAGACTAGGGAAAATAGTCTAGACAATGATTTGTATTGTGCAAACTCACACATGAAGTGTACTTGAAAAATCAAATGGGGGTTCGGGGGCAATGCCTTCAATGGGGTCAATGGGCAGCGCTCCTCGCGGGGTCTCAGGGTAGCGCTTAGGGCATGCCTCCTATCGCAATACATGGTGGGGCCGAGGGGCGGAACCCTCACTGCCAAGTCCAAATTAAGGCCTTCAGAACCACATAGATCATCATGGCACACACTATTTTTGTGACATTTAAGATGCCAAAAATAATACTAATGAAGCCGGAAAATAGAGATTTCCTGTTAAAATTATGATCAAGTTGCATTGTGAAAATGGGATAGTACTTGGGGCTGATTATGAACTGCAATTGTACCCTATGTTGTTATGGCCGTACCAGTTTTAATGTCTGTGTGAGCTTCTGATCTACAAAGTACCATACCAAATTTACTGGCTTCCATCGTATTGCCAACAATAAGGGCAGTTTAGTTCATACCCAAATCAAAGCTTGTATGTTGTGTTTGCTTAGAGGCTATATGATGTTGTCTTTCTTATTTTGACAGTCTGTTGCAAAGTGTCCACGTTCGCTACATTGTTGACATTGTATGATAGGACGACCTTTTGAGTCGTACGATATTTGATTTCACCCTCTTGGATTTCGATAATCGCCAGGTGATGCATTATGTGGCTTCGATGGAGTGGATTCTCCCCTTGTCAAGAGTACTTGTGTGCTTCAATTCTTCAAATAATACGAACACTCCTTTATTGAATGGCCTATCACTTGACAAATCTCACAAAACATCTTTTTGGGACAATTACCTTTCGTGTGCCCCTTACTTTTTCTTTCAAAATACCATGGTTCATTAGTTTCCTTTTTGGTTCCTTTCTCCGCCTTCGATTCTTTTATGATTCTCATCATATCCCGTCATAGGGCTTGGACTATTTTCAATTTGTCATCGCTGCTATCTTTGGTGCTTTCGTCATCATCTGTCATCCTCTTCACTCTTGATGTCCTTCACTCGATTGTAAGCATTGGTGTATGAGGATGGAGGCACCACCTTTCATCTTCTTGCACATCGAGGGGATCAACCCCTCAACGAACCACCTCTTCTTCAACCCATCGACTGGTTGATTCTCCAACTTGATCAACAATTACTTGATCCAGCATTAGTAAGCTCGTATGTTCTTGTTCTTCCCTTGTTTGGTGTTATATATCATGAGGACAATCTCATTGTCGTCCTGTAGCAATTTAAACTCAGCCTAGAACACCTTCAAAGTGCCTCAAGAGACTATGGATTCATCATCAAGCTTCCTAAACTAGTCAATTTCTATACCCCATAGCGTTGTTGGAAATGCTCTCAGCCAATAGCCTTTGGCTTCTTGATTGCTTGCTATGATGATAGTTTTGCATGTCTTGCAGTGCCTTACTAGGTCCTCCGACCCATTTCCTGTGAACTTGGGGAGTTCTTGCATGTCAACATGTGGACTTATTGGGGGAGTCACCATCTTTCTCAATCGGTACACACCTTATGCCTTGGACCTAGTTGGACTATTTTTCTCTCAGTGTTCCGCTACTTCACTTGCACTCACGACCACATATGAGTCCTCTACACATCCTCTTTCAACTTCCCTTACACTTCAACTACCTTCTGCTTTGTTCTTGGACTCTCTTCTCCTTGGAGTCTTAGGACTGGTTCTCCCGATTCTCAATTCCTCCCTTGAAATGGATAGTTCTCGAATGCGACGCATGTTATACTCAAATGCTTAAGTTAATTCATGCGCATGTCTTTTCTTCTTCATCATCTACTGTCGTCTGTATAGACGATTATCTAGCTTGGTTAGAAAGGTCTTGGTATGTTTTATTAGGCAGTGGTGAATGTTTGGAATTTTCTTTCCATTCTCCCTTCGAGAGTTTTTCGGTGAAGGTTTTCCTTTCTTCCCACTATGACTTTGGCTGACGCTTCAGCTTTTACTTCATTCTTGGGAAGGGCTTCGACTTGGAAATTGTTCGACCAGATTTTCGCGAAATGTTTCTCTTAATTTTCTTCTTTGTTCTTTTTGTTCTACAATCCTTAAAGATTGCCCGATCACTTGGTCTTGACCACCTTGTGGCCTCTTCTTGCCTTATTGGGATCTAAGGGCATGAATCACACAATTCTGACCGGATTTCTTTTGAGGCAATGACGTAAAAATGTTTTTTGCTATATTTGATAAATTAAATGTACGAAGTAACAATAAAGATGGCAATGCATACTAGATACAAGAGTAAAATGTCTTTATTCACTCATGAAATTATTATAGAGAAGAAGACTAGAGATGGTTGGCCAAGGATTACAATTGATCTGTCTACATCATACTACTTTCCTTGATATTACACAACATATTTAAAGGACCCAGTGGTTGCTAAGAAGAACACAATTGTCAATCAACTGACGCTAATAACTGCTCGAAAATGACACACAACTTAATACGAACAATTAATACATTGTTGATTGTGGTATAACCAATATTATCGAACATAACATAGACATTGTATGTTGACTACATGAACCTAAAAATTCACACAATAAATAAAGCAAAAGCCAAAATTAGAACAATTATGTTTTTGTGTGAGTAGGATGGTGGGTGACTCAGATGCTTCTTCATTAGACACATTGGGTAAGTGAAAAATGTTCCACGAGCTTGAGGATCATGAACAATTTGAAAACCTTGGAATTGAGATACCATGCTTCTTCTTGATTCAGTGTGTCTATTTGTTTACTTCCTTCTTCCTCTCTATTAGGCATTCACCTTTTGTCTTCTTACCCATTGGTAATCTGTCACCATTTCTATTGCATCCCCTTCTTCTCACAAATCTGAATCTTTATGCACTGCCATGCTTGATTGATCCTTTTAGGAAGGATGCAAATCTGCCTTGATAATCAGTGAGATATCAATTTTATTGGGGAGCTCTATCTTATAGTCTTCTGTTGTAAAAATTTTCAAAACCTTAAACAGTCCCAAAATTTTCTTTTCTTTCTTTTATGAGAAAAGACCAACTCTCCAACTAGAAAAGCATGCTGCATTTGAGCTTAGGGATTCTTCTTTAAATATTTTGTTACCTTAGGAAATTCTTGCATATATCTGAAACTTACCTCCTTCAGTCTACATCCTTTTGACAACTCCTTGAATGGAAGTTTAGCATGTCTCTTCAAGAAATTATTTACCTTTTGTGAAACTTAACCGTTGTTCTATTTCCTTGCACTTTGTCTTAAAACTATTGCCCAAAATTCAAACATATTGTGGAACTGCTGACTACGTCATCATTTTCTTTTGATGGACTGAAAGTATACTTGCTCCTATCCTTCATAATAGCATAAGTATTCTTACTTCCATCATATACAACCTCTTGATCATAGAAATTAAGCACGGAGAGCTCCATTTCCCTAAATGGACAATTGTAGGGTTTGGAGAGGAAAGCCATAAAGGGTACTCGGTTACTGTTCAGCCCAATTAAGCCCAAGAGCACGCAATGTCTAATCAAGACAACTTGCCCCTTGGCCCACATGCAGCAAGAACATCCACCTTGATAATTCCATCCCTTGGGGCGACCTACTTAATTTGGGGGAATCCATGTTTACCACTTCTCCTTAACGTATTTTCTTCAATTTCACATATGATGCCTTATTTCACTTCCCACAACCAATCATCATGGGATTAGAGAGGATAACACAAAGGGTGAGTGAGGCCATCCGTATCTAAGCTCAAGGGCGCGGAGCATCCAACCAAGACAACTTGATCCCTTGGTTTATAAGTGGTAGGAATATCCAATCATAGATGCAACGCTCGCTGAGTACTTGCCGAGTTTTTCAAGCTCGCGAGTTAAACTGGAAAAAAACTCGCAACTTGGCAGTCGTCGAGTTTTAGAAAAAAACTCGCCCGCGTTTTCCTGGGCGCTGCTAAAGGCAGCAGACGTGTTTTTTGTTTTGCATTTTGTGTTTGCTGCTGCTGTTTTTGGGTGAGAGTGACAAGTTTTTGCTCTTTGAGCCCTTGCTAGGTGATTGAATCGTATTGGGGGCGGATTTGAGCGGATTGAAGGTGGATTTCAACTGATTTTTCAAGGAAAATCACATTCACAAGTAGGTTTTCTGAATTCGTTTTTTCATTTTTTAAAAACATTATATTCTTGTTATGTTTTCTAAATGAATACAAAATCATTCCTAAGTAGTTAGAAATGATTTTGTATTATTAGAAAAAGATTGAACACTAATTTTTACATGTTTTGTTGAATCTATCACTATTTATCACTATTTTTTAAAACCCTAGCTTGTTTTAGCTTTTTTTTTAAACTTTAAAAGTTTGAAATTTGAATGATTTGTAGACTCTACTCTAAAAGACTAAAAATATTGAAAGTTTTGAAGTTGAAACTAATTTAGATAGTTTCCAACTTTGTTTAATAATTTAAATTTTGTGTTTTTATTTTGTATGTGTGTAGGGCAGCAGTTAAGCGTTGATTTTATTTAATCAACATGGCAAGTGCACAGGAAGTGTGGCCACTTACACCATGCCCTTTTGGATATAGACACCCGGCCTAAAATGCAAGAGATAAAACATGGAGGTATGCCTATGAAGCACTAGATGAGCTTGGGAAGGTGATTTGCATAAGGTGTGAGAGAGTAATTTCTGGAGGCATAAATCGCCTCAAATACCACCTTGCAGGCATTAGGAAACATGATGCTAATCCATGTGAGAAAAATACTGAAGAGATAAAAAGATTTGTCAATTCCATAGTTGCAGCTAGGGAAGAGAAAAAATGCATAGGGAGAGGGAAGGATTAGCTGTGAGGGCAGCCATAGCTGAAACTCAGGGTGCTACTATTGACATGGAAGAAGAAGCAGGACTTGAGAACATAGTAGGCTCTTTTCGTGCCCCGCGCATCGGCAAACAGGGTGCCTCCTCTTTTACTGCTTCTGCTTCCTCTAGTAGAGTGCATTCTTCTTCAACACCATCAGCATCAGGGATAGACAGTTATTTTGTGCCCAGGAACACACATGGAGCACAACCATCATTAGAGGCCACTGGATGGAACAAGGAGGTACATGAGCAAACAAATATTGTGGTTGCTGATTTTTTCTATTTAAACAACATCCCATTGCGTGTGATTGATAGTCCCCATTGGCGCAATGCGGTGACCGCAATCACAGTTTCAGGAAAAGGGTACAAGAGCCCTAATCACACTGATTTGAGTGAGAGGTTAGTAAATAATCATAATCCACTTGATTTCATTTTTAAATTTTAATTGTTTTTTCTTGTTTATTAAAT
>MU228433.1:1771400-1796158 GCA_018584345.1 Thuja plicata | reverse complement strand
TCCATCCACACAAAGAAGAGAAGCAAGTTGTCCCAAAAACGCCTCAATGACCTTGTCTATGTGCAATATAATGTTAAGTTGCGCATAAGAAAGGCAAAAGAAGCACCAGTTGGTCCAATTGATTTGGCCGATATAGATCCTTACAGTGATTGGACGGCACATGAGCAGCCTCCATTGTTTACAGAGGATGACATCACAGATTTGGAGAGGTAGGCTATGGAGGAGGGTGGATTTGGTTTCACATTGGATGACATTGAGGAGTCATTGCCAGTGCGAGGAGCTACATCCAGGATGGAGGGCGAGCCACACGCATCATCAGAGATACCGAGTGAGGAGACATAGTCACGAGGATGCCCAGTGCTAGGTTCTAGTTCTACTACTAGGACTAGACCCTCTAGTGCCTCTCCCACATTTTCTAGTAGAGCTGGGAAGAGGAAGATTTGGTTTTAATTTGTAATGGTGTATTTACTTCTAGTTTTACAGAAACTCAAACTATTTAGTACTATTTTGCTTCTAGGCTTCTAGCCATCAGCATTCTGCATGAGAATGCGATTTTGTACCCACTTTGCGTTTATATATATCTAAACTCAACTTGTTTCTTTTGTGTTCTCATTAATTAACTCATTGGATGCATCTTCTCATTGAATTTTGCAAAAAAAATGCATTTCTAATTAAAATTAAGCTATTTTTTAAGTTCCCAAGTTTTTTGCCGAGTTTTTTTCAAAAACCGGCCGAGTTTTTCCCCATTTTTTTTTTCAGGCCTTGGCGAGTTTTAGCTGAGTGAGAGTCTTGCAACTTTGTATCCAATAACACAATTCCATCACTTGGGGTTGCCTACTGAGAGGGGAAACCTGTATCTGCTCTCCCAAATCATCACCTCCTTCCTCACCCACATGAGATTGCTTTTTGGGAGATTAAATAAATAAATTAAGAATCTTTTTCACATCATTAGTTATCCCAATTACATAAGTAATTATATGTTAGACAATATCATCCATACCATGAATGAATAAAACTGCTATTGTCAGCAATGTATAGTCATTTCTGATCTGATCAATCTATATGCTTGATCGCTGGTATCTTATTAACTGATCTGCTCTTTAATGAGCACCGATGCTGATTGGATTGATTGTGTTGACGATTTCCTCCATTGCAGTTTTATACCTTTTATATCTCCACGCCTCTTTGAAGAGAGACACCTTTTGGAAGTTGCTGTCCTTAAAGGATGGTCACAATCTTTTTTAACAATGCCTCTTCAAGTCCGATCCTTAATGATATCTCTTCAAGACCAAACGATGCCTTGTTTTTCCCTGATCACTGCTTTCATATTTTAATTGCTGGTTTTGGTTAACTGCTGTATTAAGTATTTCTTAATTAAATTATGGCTTTGCTCTACAGCGTTGTTATGAACATTGATCGCTGTCATGAATATGATTGCTGTAGGATAGATGGATTGAGTCCTTGCTGCTGCCTTCAATGGATTTGAAAATTGTGATGTCTTATAAATAAGACAATTTTTTGAGCGATGCAAAGTTAATACTACCACTTAGGCAGGGGCATGACAGACATGACCAACAATATTAGAATCATTTAAATAATTTTCTTAGAGATCTGAATATACTTCAAAATAGTGAGTTTAATCCTACATGCAATTTTATTTCAGATTCCTTCTCTTTCGATGTCTTATATGTAAGGAAATTAAGGTAGTGGAACGTTTTCCTACACTAACCTTGAGAGGAAGGTCATGTAAAACTTTCTCAGATTTTTACAACAGTCACAAAAACTTAACATAAATAACATGCATACCACAACACAATGATTTACATGTGGAAGACCCTCTTGAGAAAAACTCCATACTCTAAAAGCTGCCCAATATATTATTCAGAAATCAATAATAGATTACAATATTCTTGCAGAGCAAGCTTCTCATAGGAGTATCACCAACTGAAGATCTGGAGGTAACTCAATAGCTATAAGACTCTTACACACATACCCTCCATCTCACACACCTAATATATAGGTGATGCAGGAGCATCTAAGGTGTAAGAGCAATCTTGCATCATCCAAAAATATTGTCTAGTTTTTCAATAAGAGCTAATTTGGATAGGGTAACTATTTTTAGCAAGTTTACTATTTTTAGTAAGTCTTTTGTTTGAGCATGGATTGTTCCAATTTCTTCCCTGGGGATTCATTTTGTATAAATAAGCATGTTGATAAAGTTTCATGGCAAGTTCAAGTCCAATTTTGAAGATATTGAATTTTTCGGTTTTGGCGGGGTGGTATGAAAAACTTTGTATTCCATGATGAGTTTTCAGCAGTTGCTGATTTTGGTGGAGATGTACCTGTACTTAGTGGATCATCCACTAGTCCTATTTGCCCACCTGAGGGTGGAGATTCTTTACAGGGACATGTGGATGTGCCTGGCGTATTGGCAGATAGGGGTACTTAGTTTCAGCATATTGAGCCTACCAGAGTCAGTGACACAGATCATGCTGGTGACATGTCCACTGCCATGGATGGCAGTTTTGCATCAGTTGGTAGTAGTATCAGCGATACAGGCTCTGATTTTTTAGACATCAGTTATTTCTGTGAGCCTATCGCTGATACCGTGGATGGTGTGAGAGTAGAGGATGTTGTAGATATCACTATGGATTCTGACACCTTGGATGATGGTGTTATTTTTGAGGACTGCGAGGAGTATTTCTGCTCTAACAACTCTAATGTTTATGACAACAGTCGTAGTGTTGAGTCAGTGCAAGAGACAATAGTCTTTTCCTGTATTGAGGATGTGAGCATGAAGTTAGCCAGTGATAACACTTGTGATGGGACTGTACAGATAAGGCGGATGACATAGATTCATGCCACAGTATTGATGATTCACATGATGACATTGAGTCATGTATGCAACCAGAGATAGCATAGGGGTCTCAGATAGACGATGTTGATACGAGCGTTGTGGATACCTCTGACGTTGGGTGTGTGGATGATGTGTGCTGCAGTGAGTCTGGTTTTTTATATCAGACATTGGGTGTTGACTTAGCGTTGTCATTTGGTGGTGATGGGTCCCAGGATCCGTTATTACAGGGACTCACGGATGAGGATGGGGAAGCATATGAGTGGCAGGAGTTTGTTATAGCCAGGGCTTCCGCTCCTTTAGATGAGGTTACTTCTTCGGTGACTCTACCTGCAACGAGTCATGCTTGATTTATCAGACCCCGGGGGAGGACTCTGAGTTGTTAGTGAGTGAGGATGGGACCCAGGATCTGGATTGTCATGTGGTTACAGAGGACGAGGTAGCTGAGGATTGTGATGAGTCAGATTCAACAACTTCCTCGGGGTAGATGAGGATGAGTCCGATGTCAGTACTCAGTTTGTAGATGTGTGCTCGGATGACAGTACACAAAGATACGGTGATCTTGAGGGGAGTTTGTTGGATACTTCCTTCCCTAGTGTGGACAATGCAGTTGAGATGGTATCTAGGAGACCCGTTGTGCAGAGTCATCATGTGACTAGCCAGTTGAGAGTTGGTGAGAGAGACATTACTTCTACTCTCGAGCATTTCGATGCTACTCGTCTGTTGTTGGTTGTTTATGGTTGGGGTGCGATGAGCACGGTCGTAGCTACCTTTCCCTGACAGAGATTCATCGGTGAGTTGTGTGCCAGTTCTGGACACTACTCCCTTTGATTCACAGGACATGGACAGGGTATCATCTGGTTCCCTGAGAGAGATTCATTCCTTGCGGGAGGCTGTCAGGATTATTTACAGTTGGTAGCCGACCGAGATCACCTAATTGAGTGGGGGAGTATGGCATATGAAGCACTGATGGACAGCGAGGAGGTGAGTGAGCTTACCCAGGAGCTCACAATGACTTCTGAGGCTTTAGAGGGCACTCAGTTGGCTCTCTAGGAGTCGCAAGGTTGTTTAGCAGAGGTAACTGTGGAGTTGGAGCCGATTCAATCTATGCTAGCCACAAATCCAGTTCAGCTGCATATAGTGGTGGTTGGCGGTGAGTTAGCTTCCACAGTTAGCAGTGATGGATGTGTTGGGGATACAATTACATCCATCTTTGAGACAGATGCAGTAGATGCAGAGGAGGTGAGTGCATCAGTGGAGGACGACAGTGAGAGTTTTGTGGTATCAGGTTCTCCAGTTGTTAGCACGATAACGGATGATACAGAGTAGGTTGTTGAGAGACCTGTGGTTGCTGGAGTGGATTCATCGGTGAGTTGTGTGCCAGTTCCGGACACTACTCCCTTTGATTCACAGGACATGGACAAGGTATCATCTGGTTTGGAGACGAGCTCTCATGATGATTTGTTTCCTTCCGCCGGAAGCAAATCTATTCCTTCACCTCATACAGCTGATAGCGATGGGCAGTTGGTAGTGCCACGATTTCTGAGGGATCAACTGTGGATTGCAGGGGAGCAGGTTGATGCTGCTTCTTATAATTTCTACTGCACAGAGTCGTTCATGGAGTACTTGCTGAAGAGTCCGGTTTTGCAGGAGGGTCCTTTCAGAGCTTTTGAGGGTACACTTATCCGGGGTTCTCGCGGTATTCAACTTTTGGTGGGGAGAATTGTAGATACCTTGACTACAATGCTTCCTCACAAAGATTTTGTGGTTGGGCTTGCAGAGCGGGTTACCCAGGTTCCTGCCCAACCAATTGTTCAGAGTCAGAGATTGGACCCATCTCTTGATTCTTGGTTTGATATTGATGAGCCGCTGACAGAGGTTGGAGCTTTTCACCATGATTACATAGTGAGGAGGGCTCATCATTTCTCTTTTGACCCACCAGTCGAGGACTTGGTTGCACGTCGGTATGGGTTGGCTCTGGAATTATACCATCCTTTTTGGGATGAGGTTTCTCCATCTGCAGTTGATGGGGTTAGTTACGAAAAGTTAGCAAGAGGCTACTTGCAGGGTCAACATTTCCATGGTGATTTTGCAGAGGATGGATATCTTGGTTATGGGGGTTTTGGTTTGTCAGATGGTATTGGATATCCATTCTTCCTTTTTATGGATGGTTGTGAGTTTCATCTCTACTGGGATGCAGGTGATGAAAGGTTTAGCACTGTAGATTGTGTGGACCGCTATGGTTGCCATGGTAACAATGTGTTCTGGTTAGCTCAGTGGATGGTGTTGTCATCACAGGGGTTTGCAGGTGATGCCTGGGATATTATACATACTTATCCTTGGGACCCGGGTGGATTGATATGTGCCTTGTTTCGGTGATTGCTTGAGGACAAGCAATCTTGGGGAGGGAGGACTGTAATGTCCCCAATTTAGCAGGTTCCAGTTTGGTCTTCGTTTGGCTCAGATTGGACTTTGTTTGGGCTCAGTTTCATATAGTTACTATCTATAGTAAGTCTGAGGTTGATCGAGAAGGACCCTTTCTATTTTTGGAAAGTGCATTTGGTCACGTGGGAAAATATTAGGTGTGACTCTTGTTTCAGACGACATATTTAAAGGATAAGTATTTTGGGAGTTATTATTATTTTAGTGGTCAAATTATTATTTAATCATTAATTCACATGGAATATAATCCTAAGTCTTAAAAGCAATGTTTTTAAGTGAAAGGCGTGTTGAAGAAGCCTTTTAAGTGAAAAGTGTCTTCATGAAGCTTTTAACTTTGGATTTATTTATTATTAATTCAAAGTTATTAAATGGAGACTTCTAATTGAAGAGTGTATTGCTGAAGGCTCTTTAGTGAAAAGTGTGTGAGAGAAACTATTTCCTTTTGGTGTCTTGAAGAAGATATCTTTTATTATTATAAAAGCAATGTTTTGTGTCAAAAAACAAATCATTCTATTGTGCATTTGATAACTTTGTTGTTTGGAGAAGAAATTGAAACAAGGGTTTCAAAATATCAACTTGAGGAATTGTAAATTCTTCAGAGTCTTGTGCACTTTGAATTGGTTGAGACTATGCCAGTGAATTGTGCTAGTGGGTGGCTTAATACAGAGCCATCATTGTGCTTCGAATTGTGTTTAGATTGAGTGGAGTATTCAAAGTTTTATCTCAGAGAGTGATTGCAAGTTAGAGCAATGATTTATTATAAATTAGATTACAAGCATTTGTTGTTGAAGAACTCATCTGCTGCTATTATTTATCCTTTTAGAGGGTTTCTAGGCATGTATTACCTGTGAGTTCATTAATTGTAACTCCTAGATTTTTTGGGTATTGTTGTTTTAGATAATAGGGGTTATTTAATGAACTGGGTTGTCATTATTTTGTGAAAATTCTGAGTATTCAAGCTGGTATAAAAATATGAAATTTTCAGCTGTGTATTTTCAATGCAATTTCAGATTTGAGTTGGAAAATTATTATTGAAATATCCTCTGTTTTGCTGCATTATATTGTCATATCAAACATTACAAATATACTACATTCATTCATCAAAACAAACACAAACAAGAGAGAAAATTTGCATTTACAAGAATCCGCCTGGAAAGGGATTCTTACACATGAGGCCCATTTAGTCTCCAAATACCATGTGAACTTCTCTGTGCTTACAACCTTAATTAACAAATCTGCAACATTCATCAGAGTTTCTACCTTAACCAACTTCACATTGCCATCCTCGACCATATCTTTGACAAAATGATACTAAGCATCAATGTGCTTGCTCCTGTCATGAAATGTCGGGTTCTTAGCTAGGTAGATTGCACTCTGGCTGTCACAATAAATTGTCACTGCTCCTTGTTTAATTCCAGTATCTGGACACAGTCTCTTAAGCCAAATGAATTTTTGGCAACTATAGCTTGTTGCTTACTCATCCAATTGATTGCACCACCAAACAAGGTAAACACATAAGCACTGGTGGATCTTTTGCTATTGATGTCACGTACCCAATCTGAATCCACCTAACGACAAATATGAAGGTAAATTTTGTCTCCTATCATATTGCCATTATAACACAAAGAATACTCTGAGGTACCCTTGAATATCTGAAGACTCTTTTAACTGCATCCCAATGAACTCTACAAGGATTAGACATATATTTGGAAAGAGCTCCCATTGCTTGGGCAAGCTCTGGTCTAGTACAGACCATAGCATACATCAAAATTATTGCACTCTGGTAAGGTACTCTGCTCATGTCTTCCATCTTTGATGGTGATGTAGGACAATCTGAAATAGACAACTTTGTTCTAACTATAAAAGGAACACATAATGGTGTTGAATTCTGCATATTAAACCTCTGTAAAACAAAGTCCACACACTTCCTTTGGCCTAGCCACAACTTTTTGTTCACTCTATCTCAACTAATTTCCATCCCAAGAATGTGTTTTGTTGCACCAAGATCTTTCTTTTCAAATTTAGTAGCAAGTTAAGACTTCAGTTCTACAATCATACCTTTCCTTTTATCAATGAACAACATATCATCAACATATAATTCAATGTACAAGAACTGACCACCTTTAGAGTTATAATAAACACAATGATCTAATTTAGAATGCTCAAAGCCCAAACTCAACACATAGGTATTAATTATCTGGTACCACGTCCTAGGACTCTGCTTACGACCATACAAAGATTTCTTCAATTTACAAACCAAATTACTTTTACCGTTTATCACATAGCGCTCTAGTTGAGTCATGTAATTATCCTCCTTAGAATCTTAATGAAGGAAAGTAGTTTTTGTATCCATTTGCTCAAGTCTAAATTGTAAGCAACAACACTTGAAAGCAAAAATCTAATGGATGTCATTTTTGCAACAAGAGAAAAGGTCTTACCATAATCAACTCCCTCAACCTGAGAGTAGACTTTCACAAGCAACCTTGCTTTATATTTCTCAATGCTTCCATTTGAACCGATCTTTTTCGTGAATACCCATTTGTAACCAACAAATTTTTGTCCTTTATGGTACAAGATCCCATGTATCCTTTTTTCCAAAGTTGTCATTTCTTCATCCATAACAATTTTCTAGGATTCTGCATTGTTCATACCTAATGCCTCTTTTACAGATCTAGGTTCATCCACGCTAGTATTCAAAGCAAAATTACGTCTCCAATCATCTATAGAATAATTTTCAGGTGGTTGTCTACGTTTTGTAGATCTTCGAACAAGTTGAGTTGAAGGTTCTTCCTCTGCTTTTGAAGATTCAGAGCTAGACGAGCTCCCCTAAACTTCTTGTGTATCTAGGGGTTTCGATTCAACTTTCTCAGGTGTAGAAGATAGTTGAATCACATTTTCCTTTTTAGTTTTTTTAGGCTGCAATGTAACAGAATGAGTGTTTGTTTGTCTAAAAATAACACTTCTACTATGTATCACCTTCTGTGCAACAGGGTCCCGAAACTTGTATCCTTTCACACCATAATCGTATCCAATGAAGATACATTTCACAACCTTGTTCTCTAACTTTGTTTGCTTCTCCTTTGACACATAAACATATGCCTCGTAGCCACAAACTTTAAGGTGTCTCAATGAATTCTTATGACTTGACCATGCTTCCATAGACGTTTTATCAACAAGAGCTGATTGAGGAGACCTTTTAATCAGCTAGCAAGTAGTGACAACAACTTCAGCCCAAAACCTTTGTTCTAAGCCAACACCACTTAGCATACTCCTAGCCTTCTCCATCAATGTCCTGTTCATCCTTTTTGCAACTCTATTTTTTTGTGGAGAATATGGAGTTGTTTTTTGCCTATGATAGCCACAATCTTTACATAATCTATTGAAATCATTAGAGCAAAATTCACCACCATTATAAGTTCTCAAATATTTTATTTTCCTTCTAGTCTGCAATTCAACTAATGCTTTAAGTACTTTAAATCAATTGAAAACATCAGATTAACTCTTTTTAAAATATACCCAGGTCCTTCTGCTATAGTCATCAATAAATGAAACATAATATGTGGATTTTCCAATGGAATGAACATCTACAAGACCAAACACATTAGAATGAATAAGACCAACACACCATAGGATTTATGAGAACTTGAGTAAAACTGGATGTGGTTTTGTCTTCCATAAATGAAATGCTCATAGAAATAAAAATCAAGATTACAATCATTCAAACCTTCAACAAGGTTTTTATTTTTCAAGGTCGCCAAGTCTTGTTAATGATTTGTAGTTTCGGTTAGATTAATCCTATCGATGAAATCATATGCATGAGTATTCTCTATAATGCTGATCATAGATATTATCAGCATGATTAATAATTAATGACTTAATCATGTATATATATGTATAGATATATATAATAAAGTAAATTGCTTTTTTATTATCATATACATCTATAGACATATATACATGACTAAGAATAATATATATATATATATATATATATATAAAATTTTTAATCATGTTGATGTTAGTCATTCAAATTAATGAGATTAATTATATGCTGAATCGATAATCAACATCGATTATTTTGATCATGTGTTAGATGAATCAATACATCGATTATGTTAATCAAATACATTAATGCTGATAATCAATATATAATGCCGATTGTGATTATTGTTTATGATATTAAATATCGATGTGAATATACATCATATGAATATCGATTATGAGAATCGATTAAATGTTATACATCTTCGATAGTTATCCTATCGACGTGTTTAGTTAACAGCAAGGGTTTCGATTAAGTCTTAATGATGTGAGAGCATGTCTCACGTAGAGACATGTCTCTACGTGAAACATGCTCACGTAGAGGCATGTCTCTACATGAGACATGTCTCATCGATGATATATATTGTGATTGATATCATTTGAAATGTCAAGCACAACAATCGAAAGTGCAAGACAAATACACATTGATTTGCTTCACTTATATTATATGTAGAGTGATATTATTCATCTTGAATTAATTGTGTTCATTATCAGCAGCGATCTACTTTGCAAGTGATCAAATACACCTAACATAGTTGTGAGATAGTATTAGTAATAAAATTATAATTCCTTCTAGATCCAAATTTGATCAAACTTTAACATGGTATCAGAGCTAGCGTGAGAAAGATCCGATCAGATTTACAAGGAGAAGCAATCTAACTACCATTAAATTTTTAGAATCCTATATTCTACAAAATGGTGAATGGTGTTAGACCTGAGGATCGTCTCGAAGGAGCTGCAAATTTTGTATCTTGGAAGTTCAGAATGATGCTTGCACTAAAAGAACATGAGTTGAACACATTTGTGGAGAAGGCAATACCAAAACCTAATGAAGAAAATGAGAAACTCCAATGGACGAGAAACAACAATAAAGCCATGAAATTATTGGTGGATGGAGTTAAGGATCATATAGTTCCTATTATCTCACAGTTAGATACAACATATCTAATGTTCACAACTCTAGAGAACATGTATGAGATAAACAACACAAGCGAGGCTCTTGCTCTAAAACAACAACTCCACCATATCAAGATGAACCAAGGAGAGACTATCACCTCATATTTCATGAGGATAACGGAGTTAAGGAATCAACTATCCACAATCGGTCACACATTTGATAGCAAGGAGTTAACCATGCTGACTCTCAACAGGCTTCCTCCATCTTGGGAATCGTTTATTCAAGGGATAAGTGCACGATCCAAACTTCCCAAATTTGATCATTTGAAGACCGACTACATACAAGAAGAATCAAGGTTGATCACTAGAGGGATTGGGTTAAACTCCACCAATGAAGACATGCAAGTCCTAAACTCTCAGTCTCTCACAAAAGAGGGAAGAAAAATAACTTCAAGAAGAAGAAAGGCAAGGACTCAAATGGAAAGCGTTCATTCAAGAAAAGAAGGGACCTATCTAAAGTACAATGCTTTAGATGTGACAAGTATGGTCATCTTGCTATGAAGTGTCCAGACAGACCTAAACCTCAAGCCTCTATTGCAGAAGTCAGTAAGGCAAGCATGGACAAGGATTATGAAAGATTTGTATTTTACTCAGCTCTATCCAGTCAAGTATCTACCAGTCTTAATACCTGGTTTATATACGGTGGAGCATCTCGACATATAACAGGATTCAGAGAGCACTTAGACACCATGGTGGAAAATTCTGATGAAGAAGTTACAATTGGAGATGATTCAAATTACCCAGTGAAAGGAATCGGGACATGCACCATTCAACTAAAATCAGACATCTCTCTTCAATTGACAAGTGTATTAGTTGTGCCAGGCATCAAACACAATTTGGTTTTCATTTCAGCATTTGAAGACAAGGGATATTGAATCACCTCCATGGATGGAAAATTCCTAGCTTGGCCTAAGAACTCAAACATCAAGAAGGCACACACCATTGGAGTTCGACATGGATGTCTTTACAAGCTTTGCACTTCTTCCTCGCAAGCATTGATCCATGAATCTTCTAACACCTGTGAAATATGACATAGAAGATTAGGGCATCTCCATTTTCGTGCTCTACCCTCAATAGAGAAAATGGTGACAGGAATACCCAAGCTGAGTCAAGAACATGAAGGAATCTGCAAAGGGTGTGCCTTGGGAAAGAACACTAAAGGCACATTTCATAATAGTGAGAGTAGATCCAAAAAATGTATTAGAAATTGTTCATTTTGATTTATGTGGACCTATGTCAGTATCCTCTTTAGGAGGATTTTGTATTATGTTATTTTGGTAGATGACTATTCTAGGAAAACATGGATATATTTCTTAAAGGGTAAAGAGTCTGATGAAGTCCTTAAAAGGTTTAAGGAATTCAAGGCTCTAGTAGAAAATATATCTGGTAAAAATATAAAAACCCTAAGATCAGATAATGTGGGGGGAATACATCTCTGAGAACTTTAAAACTTATTGTAATAATGCTGGGATTAAGAGGGATTTCACTGTTCCATACAACCCTCAACAAAATGGGGTAGCAGAAAGGAAAAATAGAACTATAGTAGAAGCAACCAAAGCCATGATGCATGACCAGAACCTTCACACCTCATTCTGGGCTGAAGCCTCTAGCACTGCTGTTTATATTCAAAACATATGTCCCCATTCCTTTCTTGATAACAAAACCCCAGAAGCATTTACAGGAATAAAACTTGAAATGGGTCATTTAAATTTTTTTGGTTGTCTTGTTTACATGCACATTCCTAAAGAGAAAAGATCTAAACTAGAACCCTCTGGGAAAAAGGGAATCTTTGTTGGGTATAGTGAAACCTCTAAAGCCTATAGAATTTATATTCGAGGACAAAGACAAATTGAACTAAGCAGGGATGTAATATTTGAAGAGGATGTTCCATTCAAAAGATCTAAGGATGTCAATCAAACAGATGATGAATCTCCTAAATACAATGAAAAGGATCACTGCTTTGAGATTCAGAGGGAGACCCATGAACCAATGGAAGACAATAATCACAGTGAACCTATGGACTCTATTGATAAACCTAGAGACACTAATGTGAATAGGAAAAGACCTCTATGGGCTAGAAAGATGATTGAAGAGGCAAAAAATTATGCATCCCCAAAAGGAACTTTCAGGGAAAGTAAAAGACCTAATAGATTTTCTAGTTATGTTGCACTTATGAGTGAAATCATCAAATCAGAACCTTCTAATGTTGAGGAAGCCTTCCAACATCAAGCTTGGAAAGATGCCATGACAGAAGAGTATAAATCTATTCTCAAGAATGATGTCTGGGACGTTGTACCTAGACCTAAGGACAAATCAATGGTTTCCTCTAAGTGGCTCTTTGAAATCAAACATGCTGCAGATGGGAGTATTGAAAAATACAAAGCAAGGTTTGTCGCCAGAGGTTTCTCTCAGAAGGAGGGAATTGATTATGAAGAGACATTCGCTCCAGTTGCTTGATATACCTCTGTCAGGGCTGTGATTGCTATTGCTGCATCGAAGGGATGGAAAATTCATCAAATGGATGTAAAGACTGCCTTTCTGAATGGTGTAATAGAGGAGGAAGTATACCTGGAACAACCTGAAGGATTTGTAGTGCATGGAAAACACTCTCAGGTTTGCAAATTGAAGAAAGCCTTTAATGGGCTCAAACAGGCTCCTCGGGCTTGGTATGAGAGGATAGATAACTATCTTCAGGGCTTGGCTTCTCCGAGAATGATGCAGATCTGAACCTTTACTTCAAGGTAATAAATGGAGATATGTTGATTCTTATTCTTTATGTTGATGACTTGTTGATCACAGGGGAAGAACATCTCATCATCAAATGTAAACAAGATCTTGCATCCAAATTTGACATGAACGATTTAGGGCTTCTACACTATTTTCTTGGCTTAGAAGTATGGCAACAGATTGATGGTATTATTCTAAATCAAGGAAAATGCACTATTGACATTCTGAAAAGGTTCGGAATGATGGATTGTAAATCTATGTCCACTCCCATGGAGATTAACTTACACAAGTTAAGAGAAGCAGCAACAAGCTCAAAATCAATAGATTCCACCCTCTACCGACAGATGATTGGGTCATTGATGTACTTGATCAATACTAGACCAAATATTTGTTACGCTGTAAATGCACTCATACGGTTCATGTGTGAACCAAAGCAGTTACATTTAGTTCTAGTAAAACACATTTTAAGATATCTTCGTGGTACAATTGGATATGACTTAAGATATAAGGATGTAGATCTAAACTTACATGGATATCCTGACTCAGATTGGGCTGGAAGTGTAGTGGATCGTAAGAGTACTTCAGGGTGTTGCTTCAACTTGGGATCAACTATGATATCCTGGTTCAGCAAGAAGCAATCTTCAGTTCCTCAGACCTCCACAGAAGTAGAGTACATTGCAACATCTATCGGAGCACGAGAAGCAGTATGATTGAGAAAACTTCTTGTAGGATTGTTTGGACAATCCTTAGACCCTACCATCATCCACTGTGACAACCAAAGTTGTATAAAGCTTTCAGTGAATCTAGTATTCCATGACATATCTAAACATATTGAAATTCCTTATCACTATGTTAGAGACATGATGGAGGGAAATGTGATCCAGTTGAGGTATATTAGTATAGAAGATCAAACAACAGACATTCTCACCAAGCCTCTCGCCAAAACGAAGGTAGAATACTTCAGAGGTAAGCTTGGTATGGTTGAAATGTAAATTCTGAGATTGAGTCTCAACATTATTGATTATTGTACTAATACATTCTAAAAGATGTTTTTTTTGTCATGTGTGTAATTTCATGACTTTATGGGCCCATTAAGAAGTACCGACTTCTAAATGATAATCACTTGTATTTCTGGTAGTTATTGCAAGGTGACGACTTTACAATAACTTTACCTTCTATCATGATGGATATCATATGGTTGATATCTGTGAACATGTCATGATAGTCTATATCTCTTAAAGCAATATCAACTGAGTAATGGATATCATGAGAATTGATATCTATGAATTGTATTGTTGAGATATCTCATGGTGGATATTAAGTGTATTAATATTTGTGGATATGCTATGAATTGATATCCCTATGGTAGACATCATATGGTTGATGCTTGTGCACATACCATAATGGATATTGTGAGTATTGGTGAATATCACGAGTCTTGATGTTTGTAGACCATTACTCCTGATATCATGAGATGATATATTATGGTGGATATCATGAGATCTGATATCCGTGGATATGCCATAACTTCTGATATTACATTGAGGTGATATCTCCCACACTATGTGTGGTTCTACTGTATTTACATTATGATCATCCTCCCTAGCTAAGAGGGAGTGTTAATGATTTGTAGCTTCGGTCAGATTAATCCTATCGATGAAATCATATGCATGAGTAATCTCTATAATGCTGATCATAGATATCATCAACATGATTAATAATTAATGAGTTAATCATGTATATATATGTATAGATACATATAATAAAGTAAATTGCTTCTTTATTATTATATACATGTATACATATATATACATGACTAAGAGTAAAATATATATATATATATATATAAAATTATTAATCATGCTGATGTTAGTCATACAAATTAATGAGATTAATAATATGCTGAATCGATAATCAACATCGATTATTTTGATCATGTATTAGTTGAATCAATACATCGATTATGTTAATCAAATACATTAATGCTGATAATCGATATATAATATCGATTATGATTATTGCTGTTTATGATATTAAATATCGATGTGAATATACATCATATGAATATCGATTAAGTGTTATATCATCTTCGGTAGTTATACTATCAATGTGTTTAGTTAACAACAAGGGTTTCGATTATGTCTTAATGATGTGAGAGCATGTCTCATGTAGAGACATGTCTCTATGTGAAACATGCTCTCGTAGAGGCATGTCTCTACATGAGACATGTCTCATCGATGATATATATTGTGATTGATATCATTTGAAACATCAAGCACAATAATCGAAAGTGCAAGACAAATACCCATTGATCTCCTTCACTTATATTATATGCAGAGTGCTATTAATTTGTCTTGAATTAATTGTGTTCTTTATCAGCAGCGATCTACTTTGCAAGTTATCAAATACACTAACATAGTTGTGAGATAATAATAGTAATAAAATTAAAATTCCTTCTAGATCCAAATCTGATCAAACTTTAACAAGTCTCTGGTGCCATAACATAGTCTTATCTATAGGTTACTTTGATTTAGAAAAAAATCACCATTAGGTACCCAAAATCCACAATCATCTGTCGAAGGTGAAACCCTCACCTTTTCCAATGAAGTATCTACATATTTGGTTTTCACAAAAGTACTATTACGCTTAGCAGTGTATGCATCTAGCTTATACAATGTGCCAATTTTGACACCTCTAGCAATCACCATAGCATCTCTCACCATTTTGCATCCTTCATTTGAAAAAACTACATGCACACTAGAATCTATTAGTTTTCTCAGAGATAACAAATTTCATTTTAGACCAGGGAGATGTAGCACACCATTAAACCTTCTTGTTTTACCATCTGGAAACTTGATTCTAACTTTACATGACCAACAATATTTAAATGAGAATTATCACTTGAGTACACCTTACCTCCATCAAATTCTTTATATTCAGAAAACCAACCTTTATTATAGGTCATATGAAAAGATTCACCCGAGTCAATTAGGCATGCATTGTTACATGCATGAGTGGCCAAAGTTGCAACAAAAATCAGCATCTTTCTTCTCGGACTCAGAATCAAAATCCAATTTCTTTTTCTTCTTTTCTTTTTTATAGTCCTTACAGATGTGTATAGGCTTAATGTGGTTCCAGTAAATAACTTTGGACTTTTCAAGAGATTTGGATCCCCCATAGATTTGGATTTATTACTCTTCTCATTCTTCTTGCCTTTTTCCTTAGGTCTTCCACGAACAAGTGGGACCTCATTTGCACTGATGGATACCTTTCTCCGCATCTCTTCAGAAAGCAAAGAACCCACCACATCTTCAGTCTTCAAAATAATAGAAGTATTGCTGATGGCCATAACAAGAGAATCCATGAATAAAAAAAAGAACAAAGCAAGATCTGACATTTCTCCTCCTCATCCATTCTCAAGGAATGTAGTTTCTTCGTTTAAAAAATCTTATATACTAAAGATTTGGCCTGATACATCTCACCAAGCTTCTTCCATAGCTTCTTTGCAGAGGTCTCTGTTAAATGCATAGGACAACTGAGGGAGGGGGGGGGGGGGAATCAGTTATCTATAAAACTTATAAATCTNGGGTGAATCAGTTATCTATAAAACTTATAAATCTTTCCTTGAATCAGATCCACAAAAACTTATCTCACTCTTTAATCACAAAATGATATAAACATGAAAAGGATATGTGAAAACAGAACATACCATACACAATGAAACACCAGATTTACGTGGAAAATCCTGTTAAGGGTAAAACCACGAAGAAGATTAATTTTCAAATATATGAACACCTGTTAGGGTGATACCGGTTAAGGTGATTTTTGCAAAGAATGGCCACTACAAGAGGGCTCACTGCAAGAGGGGTCACTGCCTAGAAGAAGGCTCATTGCCAGAGGGTTCACTGCCAGATGAAGAATAAAAGAGAAAAGATCTACCATTGATGTACTTCTTAATCGAAAGATTTGTAGATACCTTATGCTCATTGCTTTCGGTAGCTAACACATAAAAGTTCACACTACACAACACCACACTTCGCTCCAACTTATAACTATACAGACATGGAGATAGATCCTTGTTCACACATCCTCATCGCATACACAAACACACTTGCACATGCACGTGCACAAGTATACGCCCATGCCACACTCTCCCTCAACAATTTATCCTCCACTTATATCATCCTCACGCTAACAAAATTTCCTATGGCTAAGCAACTTAATCGAACATAATTCAAATTAGGTTGTCACCTAAACATTCTCATGGTTGAAAGGAATGACAAGTGGACAACACGTGTTAAATGGGACTAAATTAAACATCATTAACGTTACTCTTCATCTAACATTCACCGAGGCTTTTAATTAAAGTGTAAACACCCAAGGTCAGCCAAACCTAGAGTAAGAACACCAATGAACTTTGAAACCACGCCTCTGAAGCCCAAAAACTTGCACCAACTAAATGGAATGAAGCAAAATACATGACAAGCCCTAATCCAAAACCTTGACACCAGAAACCAACACACAGAGAAATGTCTAGCTTGCATTTCACGCAGGAAACTTTGTCAACCATTGTTGCACTTAGACAAACACCAATTCTTCTGAACTGTGTTCAGAAGCACAAAAAATTGAATCCAATACATCCAAACACTGCTTAACAATATACCTAAATAACACCAATAGATTTGCAACATAGAAGAAATGCGGAGCAAAACTCACAACACCATTGTACAGGAACCTCAATAACATCTGCAACAACCAGTCACTAATGACAACAGAAACATGTTGACATCAATGACAACATCATTAACTCAACCAACTACTCATTCTGCTCAAACCTGCAACAGTCTCTTCATGGACATTGATCATAATAGAGTCTACAAGACACAATTTGATTAGACCTTTGGCTTTACGATCCATAACATTATATTTAACTACCTCAACTGGATCTATAGGTTTCATGACATTCTCATCAATAACATCTCACAAAAAATTTAGCTTCCACATTCCAAAATTATTTTTAGAAAAATTCTCTACCTCTATTCTCCTTGACAAACTTGCCATCAGAAAATTCTTGCAACAAGATCACAAAGTAACTTCTACACAAGTTCACTTAGTTCAAAAAACCCAACAACCCACAATTGAAACTAAAGGTGATCGGGCTCTGATACCAACTCGTAAGAAAATTAAGGTAGCGGAACTACTTCCTACACTAAGCTTGAGAGGAGGGTCATGTAAAACTTTCTTAGATCTTTACAACAGTCACAGAAATTTAACATAAATAATATAAATAACATGCATATCACAACACAATGATTTACATGGGGAAATCTCTTTCGGGAGGAAAACCTCACACTCCAAAAGCCGTCCAATATATTAATCAGAAATCAATAGTAGATTACAATATACTTGTAAAGCAAGCTTCTCGCAGGAGTATCACTAACTAGAGATCCAGAGGTAAATGAATAACTATAAGACTCTTACACACATACCCTCCATCTCACACACATAATATATAACAGATACGATATATAAAATTGTCAAATGGTATTACAAAACCATGGGCTAAAAACCACTTATAAAGTGATACCCATTTTATCTCCAATCAAAGATGCCCTATGATGTGTCAAAACACACACCAACACATGCAACCCCCTTTTACAGCTCATTTATGTGTTCAACACATTTTTACATTTTCTATTTTAGGAGATCCAACTTTTGGAGGCCATGACTTTTGAACAATATGTCTAACTGACAAACCGTTTGAAGTGCCGAAAAGTTCACGATATGCTTTATCAAGCTATTATCGCTATGCCAGTTTTCGGGCCATTTCGGAGCTTCTAATGCCTTCAAAATTGAATTTGTAAAATTTCCTTGGCAACTTAAAATATGGAAACTTTAATATCTTCAAATCTAGATATGTTCTTGCAACAAAAATTTACCGGCATGCTTATCTAGTCCATCCAAACCTTTGGGGAAAGTTTCGGGGAAATATGTGCTCAAGTGGAAACTTACTAGAAATAGTAATTGTATGTAAATGCAAGGTTGAGACATATTTTTCTAACATTATATTCTTCATTATTATATAAGATTATAGAGTTGTATCATGTTAATTTTTGACTGAGCAAAACTTGGCAAAGATAAAATTTTGTAAATGTACATTATGTTTTTGCATTCAGGTCTACAGTTTTGATGTCCACAATAGATAATTTTTGGAACTGAATTTTTGATAATAAAAATTAAAATAATAATTATATTTTATGGCTATTATATAAAAATTAAAATAATAATTATATTTTATGGTTCATAATACCAGACAATCTGTTTTTGGGTCTCGGTTTACAATATATGGGACTCCCCATACTCTCAGTATGATAAGGAAGGTCATTCAAAACCCTTTGATCTCATTTTTGTCTTCTCTGTAAGCCGAAGCATTTGAATATCTGAAGTGCAAAGTATTGGCCCTAACAATTGAAAAATGGATAGATATCCAATCCAATATGCTGCCTTTGCAAGGATCAATTTTTTTAATGTTTGGACATGATGAACAGTATTATAATCATTTGGAGAATTTCCTTAGATATCTCAGTATACTTCGAAATGATGATTTTAATTCTAGATTCAGTTTTGTTGCACATTTGCACTATTTTGATGTTTATATTCTTCATTATTATTTAATAGTACAGAGTTATATTATGTTAAGGTTTGACCAAGAAAAGCTTGGTAAAAGGTAAAACTTTGTATTGTAGGACACTGTTTTTTTGCATTCAGGGCGCCTGTTTGATGTCCACAATAGAAGATTTTTAGAAATGAATTTTTGATAGGAACATTGTTCAGTACCCTTTAATCTCATTTTTGTCTCTCAGCTTGCCGAGTGTTTGAATCTCTGTAGTGTACACTTTATTGCAGATTCTTGTGGAGACAGGTGTAATTGGAAGACAAGCTAGTGGGTCTGTTAAAGTGACAGATGGAGAGACTGTAAGTGAAATTTTCCTTTTCCACTGGTTCATATAACAAATAAATGACACTGAGCACTCTGTGCAGCTAACAGTCCATTCGAGAAGATGATTTTACATCTCAAATGCCTCTTTCAACTTTGGTGGGCATGCTATATTATCTTAATCTATTAATATGAAATATAAAATCATGGCAAGATGCAGCTTCAGGAATAATTGACAAAGAAATATGCATGCAATTGTATGTTAACAGTTGTTCTTAAATGAATTTGAAGAATATCTTAAGTACAGAATTGAAGTTATGTATCTTCTACAAGAAAAGAAAAGGTCTTTGAGAACTGTTGTACAGCACTGAGATTTATAGCCTTTATCAATATTTTTCTTTTTGATTTTTTGAACACCTTGATTGAAATCAAATTGTTTGATTAAAACTGAAGAAAGTAAATGTAATCAAGTGCTGTTAATATACAGCATCTACAATAAGTAGAATTCCAAACAACACGCAAATGATGAAAGAAAATTTATTGAATTGAAATTTTAAAATTTTCAATCAAATGAAGTGTTCTGGAGATGACAGGTATTGGGTCCAAAACAAAATTAACTAGAATTCCTACTGCAGTACAAAAACCTTTCCAACCGTAGGAACCAAAGGTGACCAAGCTTAGATTCCAAATGTTGGGATATAAAAGGTAAACAATTACAAGATGGAAATTTGAAATTAAGTATGCTTGTTCATGAAACATCATATAATAAGTTTGCTTGATTGTAGAATCTAAGAATACCATTAATAGATTTAGGAAATGAAGTCAACGACATAAAAAGTCATCAAAGCCTGTTAAATTTTAGATCAAAATATATGGCTTTTAAAATTTCTTATATGAATCCAATATATATATATTTATAATCTCAATATATATAATATATATTTAAACACTATATATATATATATTACTAATATAGTTATAGATATATAAATATATTTAATATTTAATTTATGCTTTATGAGTGAGACTTGTATTGTTTTTAGTATAGTCTTCTCATCTATCAAACAGCAAATGAGTATAAATATAGAAGACATAATAATATAGAGGCATGTCTCTTTGAAGAGAGATGACTCTATATAATTACATCTCTTCAATATACAAATTATAACTGATAATATTAATCGGTACTTGTTGGCTAAATTACAACCGGTGTCTTTCATAATACATAGCCGGTGTCTTATATACTATCGGTGGCATTAGTAATGCATGATCGGTGATGCTTGATCATTATCACTTGATCGGTATATGAAATTAAGACCGATATCGATCGGTAACCAAAGTATAACTTGGTATTTAGTTAAACCGATATCAATCGACATTAATGGAGTGACCAATATTAATCGGTTTAACACAAGCATTTAGTATTGTGTTTTAATATTATTATTTGATCAAATATAATATACATTATACATTGTATATGTATATTGATATATATAATAATATCATTATTTTTTTTGATCGGTAATAATGTTTTTTATTGATATTTAGAAAAAGATTACATCAGCGCCACTCATGGCTACGGTATTACATTCATGCAAAATTCCTCCCAAATTCATTGCATTCCTCCACTAAGTCCCTAACTTTAGCTATAGGTAAACATACTAGATGTATTAGAGATCGACAATACAAAACATCCAAAAAAAGAAACCACAACCCCACACTTCATTTAAACCAAGTTGCCGCCTCCTCTTTAGTAAAATTTCCGAAGGCACCACCGTCCTCCACCAGGTCACCAACTCGGTTCCGAGCCACATCACCTCCGCTCGTGCCGCCTCCCTCCGCCTCCCGAGCCTTGCTCTCTTCCTTGGCCTTTGTTCCCCGCCTTGTCACACTTAGCTGCCTATGAATCATCGGCCGTCCATCCGCTCCCACCACCGCACTGGACTTGATGGGTGTTTGTTTCCGCTTTCTACCATCGGTTTCGCCACTTCTCTGTGCCTCCACCTTCCGTTTTTCCAGCACAACCTTCAAATCGTTCCAGCCAGTATGGGCTCGGGCTAAATGTACCTCCTCCGGGCTGGCGGAAGACCAAATCACCAATGGTTGCAGTTCCCTTCCATGTCCAACCATCCGAATGGGTGCATTGCCCATATGCAATTCCACACCCACCTCCGTTCTCTGCAGAACGTCTTCAATCCCCTCAATCCACTTAATAGCCATGCACTGCTTCACCACCTTTTGCACCTCATCTTTTGATGCCGCCACTGAGAGTGCCAAAGCCACAAACAAAGACGAAATATCCAGGTTCGTGCGGGGTTTCCACCATTCTTGCAGGTAATGGTCCCCGAAGATGTTGCAAATTGCTTCCCAGAAATCCTCTCTGTCCTCCTTGAAGACACGGCTCATTCTATTCACCGTGATGGGGCCTACGAATGCTGGGATTTGTCCTGTTGTTCTGAGCGAGAAGTTGGCCTCCATTGTTCTCTGTTTCCTTCTGCTCAGAATTCAAAAGCGCTGGGCTTTCCTTCAAATCACATGTTTTAATAGGCCTCTGAAGCCTCTAGAGACATAGCATTCAATGTCATCATTCTACCATCACCTCCTTTACTCTTTCATTACTCCTCTCTGTACCTCCTCTTTGTTCACATGTAACGAACTCATCGGCTTGCGAGATATTACGTCATACTACTTTCGTGCACACAAGCGGGTTACTCCACATCATACCGCTTCCCTTCTCCTAGGCAATTTGCGCCACGTGTACATCATCACAAACCTCCTCATACCAATACTGGTTACCAAGCCTCGAGCCTTGCTATAGTCGATAGTCTCCGATATATGGTTTCATTCCTTAGTGTCAATGTCCTCTAAATTCCGGTCCTCAAATCTTCAAATAATTCAAATTGATTTTCTAGTGATCCATCGGCACCAACATTTGAGAGTTTGTCCGCCATGTCATTTCCCGCTCTCGGCACGTGTGATACTTTTAAGTCCTCAAATTCGGTGACCAGATCCCGAATCCTTCTAATATGCTTGTTCAGGTACCAAGTGTCCATTTGTCCTTTGGTGATACCGTTCGTGACTAAGAGTGAATCCCCTTCCAGATGAATTCTCCTAAGCTGTAATCTTCTCGCCATTAGGATTGCCTCAACTGCTGCCAAACACTCAGCTTTGTTTGTTCCATCTTTCAACCTTTTGGCTCCTAATGCCATGATTTCTCCCCTCTCATTTCGTGCAATGTAGCCTATCCCGGAGACTCCCAGATTGCCACGTGAGGCACTGTCAAAACTAATTTTGACCCATCCAGGGGGTGGGGTTTGCCATTCACTCATACTTGGTCTCTGTACCTTCGCCAAAGGTTGTACCCTCCTAGACCCATTAGCGGGTCTTAATATCATTATTATTATATATATTAATGTGCATATATAATGTAGAATTATATTATCTCATATTTTTATCTGAATAACAATATTATCAATTCAATGATGTTTATTTAATTCAATATTATAAAGAGATAAAGTTAAATATGTATATTAATATACATAGTAGTAATGACCATTATTATCATATATATTTTAATATATTATTTATTTATTTTCTTATAATATTATGATCATTTTATCTGATCGAAGCTATAAACATCAACACTCCCTCTTAGCTAGGGAGGATAAAATGCACATCACAAAAGTTCATAAATTGTGAAGGTTTGTTCTCAAGTAGATTGCCTCCATCGACGATTCTATTCACAGTTCTCAGGTGGATTGCCTCCATCGGCGATTCGATCCACAAGCTCTCGTGTAGATTGCCTCTATCGGCGATTCTATCCACAAACTCACGAGCTTTGGTGTGGATTGCCTCAATCGGCAATTCTATCCACAAGCTCGTGTGGATTGCCTCTATCGGCGATTCTATCCACAAACTCACGAGCTTTGGTGTGGATTGCCTCAATCGGCGATTCTATCCACAAGCTCTCGTGTGGATTGCCTCTATCGGCGATTCTATCCACAAACTCACGAGCTTTGGTGTGGATTGCCTCAATCAGCGATTCTATTCACAAGCTCTCGTGTGGATTGCCTCTATCGGGGATTCTATCCACAAACTCACGAGCTTCAGTGTGGATCGCCTCCATCGGCGATTCTATCCACATGTTCGTAGGTGGATTGCCTCAATCGGCGATTCTATCCACAAGATATCTATCACAATAGAAGATCAAGTTATTGTAAGATCGTCACCTTCCAATAACTTTAACATATACAAGTGATAATCATTTGGAAGTTGTCACTTCCTTATGATTTACACAGGGCCCATATAGTTATAAAATAACATTAATATAATAATCAATAATCATGTCAAGTTTTACCTTAGAAGTGTTCTATCTTTCTCAGTGAACTCCCTCTCAATCATAAGGTATCTTGAACTTCTTTTAAAGTACACATTTCTCTGAATATACATTTGAATTATTGACTTCAGCAAGGGAAGCTTGCATTCTAAGTCTGTCAGGACACTTTCTTGCAGTGTGACCATATTTGTCGCATCTAAAACATTGCATTGTAGAGACGTCTCTAGGTTTCTTGAATGGTTGTTGTTCATATGACTTCTTGCCCTTTTTCCTTTTTGAACTAGTGACGAGAACCTGAACATCTTCTTTTGTGGATTCCACTATTCCTCTGGATTTTAGGTTATACTCTTCTTGAATGCAGTCAGCTTTTAGTCGATCAAATTTGGGGAGTTTGGCGCGAGCACTTACTCCTTGTCTAAAGTTTTCCCATGAGATAGGGAGCCCATTTAGAGTTATCATAGTTA
>MU228433.1:1732083-1771350 GCA_018584345.1 Thuja plicata | reverse complement strand
GTTTTCCCATGAGATAGGGAGCCCATTTAGAGTTATCATAGTTAACTCCTTATTATCATAAATGTGACCAATAGAAGAGAGTTGATTCCTTAATTCTGTTATCCTCATAAAGTATGAGGTAATAGTCTCTCCTTTACTCATTTTAATATTAGAGAGTTGTTTTTTAAGGGTAAGAATTTTGCTGGTGTTGTTGATCTAAAACATGTTTTCCAGGGCTTTGAACATGTCATAAGCAGAGTCTAACTTTGTGATGACAGGTAGTAGATGATTTTTCACTCCATCCACTAATAATTCCATTGCTCTAGTATTGTCTTTTACCCATTTACTCTGTTCATCTTTTCCATTAGGTTTAAGAGGATTTTCTATTATTGTCTTTAGCTCATTCTTTCTTAATATCAGCATCATTCGAAGTTTCCATGATTCAAAATCGGAAGCACCTTCAAGTCTGTCTTCGAGTCTCATTCTATTTGCCATTCTATAGGTACGTGACTTCCAAAAATTCTGATCTTGATCTTTCTTCAATCTAATCAGATCTTCCTTCAAGCGGTTTAGACTTTAACAAAGGAACTTGGCTCTGATACCATGTTAAATTTTAGATCAAAATATATGGCTTTTAAATTTTTTTATATGAATCCAATATATATATAATATATATATTACTAATATAGTAATAGATATATAAATATATTTAATATGTAATTTATGCTGTATGAGTGAGACTTGTATTGTTTTTAGTATATTCTTCTCATCTATCAAACAACAAATGAGTATAAATATAGAAGACATAATAATATAGAGGCAAGTCTCTTTGAAGAGACATGACTATATAATTACATCTCTTCAATATACAAATTATAACTGATAATATTAATCGGTACTTGTTGACTAAATTACAACCGGTGTCTTTCATAATACATAACCGGTGTCTTATATACTATCGGTGGCATTAGTAATGCCTGATCGGTGATGCTCGATCATTATCACCCGATCGGTATTTGAAATTAAGACCGTGATATCGGTAACCAAAGTATAACTTGGTATTTAGTTAAACCGATATCAATCGGTATTATAGGGAGTGACCGATATTAATCGATTTAACACAAGCATTTAGTATTGTGTTTTAATATTATTATTTGATCCAATATAATATACATTCTACATTGTATATGTATATTGATATATATAATATATAATAATATCATTATTATTATATATATTAATGTGCATATATAATGTAGAATTATATTATCTCATATTTTTATCTGAATAACAATATTATCAATTCAATGATGTTTATTTAATTCAATATTATAAAGAGATAATGTTAAATATGTATATTAATATATATAGTAGTAATGGCCATTATTATCATTTATATATTAATATATTATTTATTTTCTTATAATATTATGATCATTTTATCTGATCGAAGCTACAAACATCAACAAAGCCCTTGTGGGAAGAAAACCTACCAAGAAGAGAGGTCAATTATGTACTATCTTCTTCAAACAAGATTACAATAGAAAGAGGACAAGGTGAGAGCATATAGAGACTAGAATGAGGGCAATAGAATTATATGAAAGATATTGGTGGCTAGCTAGCTATCCGAATTACAAAATAAGAAAACCATAGTAACAATCAAGCTGAATTGATTGATAGTGAATACACATTCCAATTAAGCGAAACTGATTGAATGCAAAAATAACATATTAATTCTAAATAACATATTAATTCTCTTGATTCTGGTACACACCAAGCATGGTGGATGATATACTAAAAACAAAGAAAGTATCCAACAGCTAAACCGTCTAGGATCTTATAAAATAGAGCAGGGATCCAATGAGTGAGCCGTTTAGGATCTTTAATAATAAATTGGACAATTGTTAGCGGTGTTGATGAGTTTTATACCCTTACAACATACAAGATAGAACACTCAACGTATCAGGATGAAACACTGAATATTGAATCCTCTCTTCAATAAAGACACCACTTATGCTAAAGATTGCAATGAAAGATCATAAATGTGACTCCAAGGTTCCTTCTCAATGGTGGATACTCACTCAGTGATAATAATGTGATATGCTGGTATCATGAGGGGACTTACATTAGTTCACTAGGACTTTGTCAACTTAACTTTGGATGATATGGCTTCACTATGTGCAATGAAAATATATTCCAACTTCCAACTCATGAAATGCAATGCACTGGATTTAAAACCTATAAATCTAAGCTATTTATACTTCTACTTAAGGATACAAGAAAGAGGAATACCTTTGGACTCTACTAGATGCAGTCTTGTCATCAACTCCACTCACCTGGTGCAATCTTCTAAGGTGTGTTCAAATGATGTTCAAATTGATACCATTTCATTAATCCTATCTATGGATGCAAATCAAAGAGCAAGTAAGGATTGAAGTTAAGTTCATGATAATGCCATTTGACCACGCAAGGCAAGACTTACAATCAATAAGCAACTAGTGGTTTGGTTTATGATTGAGCCAAGCAAGGATGTACTCACAATTACTCTTATTCAACTAAACTACTCAAAGCAAATTTCCAAGTAGCCGGTTTGGATTTGGGCTCAAAATTCGTCCAATTTTTTTTGGGTTGGGTTCGGATTTGTTTTGGGTTCGTCCGTACAAGAATATATATATATATATATATATACAGCAAATAAGTTCATACACTATGCTAATATTAAAGCAACATAGCAAAATACACCACCACATATATTTATGTTCTAGTCCAAATGACATAACAAATGCACAAATTACATAAACAACCTTTTTGGTCTTTTTAGTGGTCACTTTTAGGGTTGGAGGGTCGAATAGACCCAATTTGGCAAAATAACTTTTTGATTAAGTCAATGAAAATGTGTGTTTTGGTCAAATTCGCACAACATTCCTTGAAATTCTTTTCAGGTTCCTGCGTTGAAATCAAGTCTTCAAAATTCGGCCAAAAACCCACTCGGGTCCCTCTGCAAGACTTTTGGGTGAATTTACCAGTCTGCGGCAAAGTTTTTTACAAATTCGAACCGAATCCGACTTTGCAGCAAACCAAATCCCGAATTCCACCTTCCAAGAGCAAATGTGGTAACTTAGGCAAATTCTAACTAGATACTTGAAATCAAATCCATTCTAAGTGAGGAATGTAGATCACCATGTAATACTCCAGATAAGATCACAAGTATTCACCATGCACAACACAACAATAAATAGTAGAGCAAATTTGACAGTATATTAGCAACAATTCTCTAACAATCTCCCTTTTAAAAATGAGAGGAGTGGAGTTTATATAGGAGCCCCAACTACAATGAACGACCAAGATTAAAATAAAATCAATGGCCCAGATTAATCCTTAGAAAATCCTAATTAGGGCAACCACAAATAACCAATAGGAAAGAAGCACCACAAAATGAGCCAATGAGAAAATTCAATGGTTTGAGGATTAATACGAAGGGAAGCTGCCTAGTCATCGTACAACTCATCATCCAAGAGATGCACTCCCTTTTCCTTTTCTCTTTTAGCAAAATCAATGAACTTAACCAAAATCGCACAAAGTTCATCCATGGCAATACTGGGAAGGCTGCTATGCTATAGCTCAATGACTTCTAACTTCTCCATGCATGATTCCAATATGCTATCGCAATCTGAAGTATGCCTCTGCAGATCACTTATGGAAGTCATAAGTGAGAGAAATCCATTCAACTGACTCTTCTCAAAAGAGTCCATGTCTCCGAAGTAGACAAATTCCTTCTTTTCTTTCAACTCATCCAAAACTAACTCATTGGAAGTATCAATGTCAAGACCAAGTAATTCCTTGATTGCAACAAGGACTTTTGAATGTATTTCCAAGAAAGGACCCTCAACAACAAGGCAATCAGCTTGTGCATGCTCATATGTAGACCTCCTCATGGACAATGAAAGATACCAATGACCAAAGTCATATGCACTTCCCCTATCAATTACTCCTTGAATCAGAACTGATGCAGGGACACTCTTCAATGCCTTAAGACAAGAAATCATCTTGTTTTCAATGAGCTGAAATTCTTTCCATGTCACCTCTAATCCTTGCACTTTATTCATCAATACTGTGATCTTCTCATACGCTTGAACCATCCTAGTAAGGAAGTTCTGTGCTTGTTTCCTGATATCACTTGCCCATTCCCTTACCTCCTGATAAGTGTTCCTCATCACATCACAAGTATCCTGAGAAGTGGGGACATACAGAATAAGTGCAACACTCTCATGTCCTGATGGATTCATGCATTTGTTTATGTATTCCTTTAACATCATATTCTCCAACTTTAGTTCATCTTTCCTCCTTTTCAGCTTATCCATCTTTTCTTCAATCGCATCTGTAGTACCCTTTAATTCTTGAAATTCTTGCTTCTTTGTTGTTGGCCCAATGCCGAATGAGGAGATGTGGTAGTCATCTTGAGTGATCTCATCTCTTCGGTAGTTTTGGTGAAGAAGGATGAGACTCTTAGGATGAGCGTTGATTATCGAGCATTAAACAAAGAGACAATCAAGAACAAATAGCCCATCTCGAGGATCAATAAATTGTTGGATGAACAATACGGAGCAGTCTACTTCTCCAAAATTGATCTCCGTTTTGTGTAATGTCCCCATTTTGAGCGAGCATTGGAGTTAGTGGATTTAGCTTATCATTGGGTCCTTGTAGGCTAATACTGGTGATTAGAGGACCCTTTTGTGGGGTGTGGCCCCGTTTTGAGGGACTTACTATTTATAGTAAGTCAACAATTGGTTCCACGAAGCTCAGATGATTTAGAGGAGTTATATGATGTTCTCAGATTTTATTTCCGGCTTCCGGTTTGGGCTCTAAGATTCTTAGAGGGAGCGTCTATTTTTAGTATGTCACCCTGCCAGTTCATTCATCATATTTTATCATCAGGATCACTCCTATGCTGTCAGATTTTGATTTTGATGCTTCCTCAGTTGTTTTCGCAAGACGGGTGAATTATGACTATTTATTTTAATTAAATCGGCTAAGGATGCTATTTTTATTGGGATTGTATTTTGGGCATCTTAGTGTTATAGCTCGTTGGAACCGGGTTGAGAAGTTTTAAATCCCGAGCTCATAAAACATGGACTTTATGTGTCAGAATATGGCTATTTTAATAAAAGGATCTCTTTTCATCATTAAAGTGGAAAGAAATATAATAGTTTATTATATTTCAAATGTGTGCATAAAGCATAGTCTTTATGTAAGTGAAATGTGTGATTAAGAGGCTAGAGTTCGATTTCTTGTGGAGAGATTATAAAAGACATGGAGAAGAAATTGAATGCATTATTGATTATGCTATTCATTCATTAATGAAAAAAATATGAAAGCGTGGAGAGCATTTGCAGGTTTTTATTTTAATTTATTGATTTCTTTCATGAATGTAATTGTTACATATTGCAAAGACTTTTCAATTAGAGTGGAAAGGTGAATTATAGATTTCGAATGGAATATGTATAGCTATTTGAGTTAAGTTGTTTGTGATGCATTTCAATTGTTTGGAAAACACAAGAAACTATATATGTATTGCTGAAAAAATTAAAAGAAATCAGAATTCTGGACTTCAAGAATTTCTTGCAGTCAAATTGAGGGTTAGAGTCAGGCAGGCTCTTTACAGTGGTATCAAAGCAGTTTCCTGCCATCCTGTGGGGTGGAATTTATTGAGCTTACTTGTTTGGCTTGAGTGATCAACACTCTTGATTTAATTTCAGTCATGGACATGTATAGGAAATCTAAAAAACATGGGAACCAGTTAGATGGTTTATCTGAGTTAAGAAAGTAAACAAATGCCTTAGTTAAGGATATGGCGAAACGAAGGCAAACACTGGAAAGATTAAATGCGCAACTTTTAGATCCTGCAACTATCGATAAAGCAACAAACTACTTGGTTTCTTTGTTCAATAGGTCCTCTTCACAGGGAAGATATGAGGAGAGACGTGAGTTGTTTACAGGTGAGACATCCAGAAATCTCCATGTTGAGTTTTCAGCAGCCGCGAATTATGGTGGAGATGTTCCTGTGCCTAGTGGATCAGCCACTAGTTCTATTTGCACACCTAAGGGTGGAGGGTTTTTGCAGGGACATGTGGATGCGCCTGTCTTGTTGGCAGATAGTGGTACTGAGTTTCAGCATCTTGAGCCTACCAGAGTTAGTGACACGAATCAGGCTGGTGACATGTCCACTGCCATTGATGACAGTATTACATCAGTTGGTAGTAGTACCAGCAATACAGGATCTGAGTTTCTGGACATCAGTTCTTTATGTGAGCCTGTCCCTGATGTCGTGGATAGTGAGAGAGTAGAGGATGTTGTAGATATCACTATGGATTCTGACACCTTGGATGATGGTGTTATTTTTGAGGACTGCGAGGAGTATTTGAGTTCTGACAACTCTGATGTTTATGAGAGTTGTCGCAGTGTGGAGTCAGTACAGGAGACTGCAGTCTTTTTCTATACTGAGGATGTGAGCATGGAGCTACCTAGTGATGACACTCAAGATTGGAGTGTTACAGATGATTCAGGTGACATAGGTTCATGCCACAATGTAGATGATTCACATGATGACATGTAGTCATGTATGCAGCTAGAGATAGCAGAGGGGTCTCAGATAGAGGATGTTGATACTAGCATTGTGGATACCTCAGATGTTGAGTGTGAGGATGATGGGTGCTACAGTTTGTCTGGTTTTTTACATCAAACATTGGGTGTGGACTTAGCGTTGTCATACGATGGTGGTGGGTTCCAGGATCCTTTTCTATAGGGGTTCACGAATGAGCATTGGGAAGCATATGAGTGGCAGGAGTTTGTTTCAGCCAAGGCTTCCACTCCTGCAATTGAGGTGTTTGTAGAGGTACCCAGTAGCGATACCTCGTTGGTGGACATGTGCGAGTTTGATAGCACACATGAGAGTGATTATGAGGTTACTTCTTCGGTGACTCATGAGGATGACTCTACCTGCAGTGAGTCGTGCTTGGTTTATCAGACCCTGGAGGAGGAATTTGAGTTGTTAGTGAGGATGGGACCTAGGATTTGGATTGTCATGTCGTTATAAAGGACGAGGTAGCTGAGGATTGTGACGAGTCAAATTCAACAACAGCTTCCTCGTGGGTAGATGAGGATGAGTCCGATGTCAGTGCTCAATTTGTAGATGTGTGGTCGGATGACAATACACAGAGATACGGTGATCTTGAGGGGAGTTTGTTGGATACAACTTCCTTCCATAGTATGGACAGTGTAGTTGAGATTGTACATAGGAGACACATTGTGCAGAGTCATCATGTGACTAGCCAGTTGAGAGTCGGTGAGAGAGACATTACTTCTACTCTCGAGCATTTCGATGCCGCTCGTCAGTTGTTGGTTGTTTATGGTTGGGGTGATCCTATGGCAGATGAGCACGGTAGTGGTTACCTTTGCCTGACAAAGATTCATTCCTTGCGGGAGGCTGTCAGGATTTTGAGATAGAACTATTTACAGTTGGTAGCCGACCGAGATCACCTAGTTGATTGGGGGAGTACGAAATATGAGGCTCTGATGGACAGAGAGGAGGAGGTGAGTGAGCTTACTCAGGAGCTCACAACGACTTCTGAAGCTTTAGAGGGTACTCAGTTGGCTCTCCAGGAGTCGCAGTTGCAGTTGGGAGAGGTGACTGTGGAGTTGGAGCGGATTCAATATTTGCCAGCCATAGATCCAATGCAGTTACATATAGTGGTGGTTGGTGCTGAGTTAGCTTCCACAGTTGGTAGTGATGGATGTGTGGGAACACAGTTACATCCATCTTTGAGACAGATGCAGTAGATGCAGAGGAGGTTAGTGCATCAGTGGAGGACAGTAGAGCGAGTTTTGTGGTATCCGGTTCTCCAGTTGTTAGCACGATAGTAGATGATACAAAGCAGGTTTTTGGGAGTCCTGTGGTAGCTAGTGTGGATTTGTTTGAGAGTTGTGTGCCAGTTGCTAACACCACTCCATTTGATTCATAGGATAGGGACAGGGTATCATCTGGTTTGGAGACTAGTTCTCATGATGAGTTGTTTCTTTCTGTCGGAAGCAAATCTATTCCTCATTTTCATACAATTGATAGTGAGAGGCAGTTGGTAGGGCCGCAAATTCAGAGAGATCAACTGTGGATTGCAGGGAAGCAGGTTGATGCTGCTTCTTATGATTTCTACTGCATGGAGTTGTTCATGGAGTACTTGCTTTTGAGTTCGGTTTTCCAGGAGGGACCTTTCGGAGCTTTTGAGGGTACACTCATTCGGAGTTCTCGCGGTATTCAGCTTTTAGTGGGGAGAATTGTAGATACTTTGACGACAATGCTTCCTCACAGGGATTTTGTGGTTGGGTTTGCTGAGAGAGTTACCCACGATCCTTCGCTACCAGTTTTTTAGAGTCAGAGATTAAAGCTATTTCTTGATTCGCGATTCGATTTTGATGAGCCTTTGACGGAGATTGGAGCTTTTCACCATGATTACATAGTGAGGAGTGCTCATCATTTCTCTTTTGACCTACCGGTTGAGGACTTGTTTGCGCGTCGGTGTGGGTTGGCTCCAGGTTTATACCATTCTTTTTGGGATGAGTTTTCTCCATCTGCAGTTGATGGGGTTGGTTACTGCAAGTTAGCAAGAGGTGTCTTGCAGGGTCAGTACAACCAGGATGGTTTTATAGAGGATGGATATATGGGGTATGGGAGTACTTGTCCCTGTTGCACAGATGGGCTTCATACATAGAAAAGATTGGCAGGGTGTGCAGGGAGTTATGATCTTTTAGATGGTATTGGATATCCATTCTTCCTTGTTATGGATGGCTGTGAGTTTCATCTCTACTGGGATCTAGGTACTGACAGGTTTGGCACTGTAGATTGTGTGGACAACTATAGTTGGCATGATGACAGTGTGTTTTGGTTAGCTCAGTGGATGGTGATTTCATCACAGGAGTTTGCAGGTGATTGTAGGGATATTACACCATTCTATCCTTGGGATCCGGGTGGACTTCTGTGCTTTGTTTTCTGAGATTGCTTGGGGACAAGCAATTCCTGGAAGGGAGGACTGTAATGTCCCCATTTTGGGCGAGCATTGGAGTTAGTGGATTTAGCCTATCATTGGGTCCTTGTAGGCTAATACTGGTTATTAGAGGATCCTGTTGTGGGTTGCGGCCCCGTTTTGAGGGACTTACTATTTATAGTAAGTCAACAGTTGGTTCCACGGAGCTAGAATGATTTAGAGGAGTTATATGATGCTCTCAGATTTTATTTCCGGCTTCTGATTTGGGCTCCAAGATTCTTGGAGGGAGCGTCTATTTTTAGTATGTCACCCCATCTGGTTCATTCATCATATTTCATCATCAGGATCACTCCTATGCTGTCAGATTTTGATTTTGATGCTTCCTCAGTTGTTTTCGCAAGATAGGTGAATTATGATTATTTATTTTAATTAAATCGGCTATTGGGATTGTATTTTGGGCATCTTAGTGTTATAGCTCGTTGGAACCGGGTTGAGAAGTTTTAAATCCCGAGCTCATAAAACAGGGACCTTATGTGTCAGAATATGGCTATTTTAATAAAAGGGTCTCTTTTCATCATTAAAGTGGAAAGAAATATAATAGTTTGTTATATTTCAAATGTGCACATAAAGCATAGTCTTTATGTAAGTAAAATGTGTGATTAAGAAGCTAGAGTTCGATTTCTTGTGGAGAGATTATAAAAGACATGGAGAAGAAATCGATTATTGATTATGCTATTCATTCATTAATGGAAAAAATATGGTTCGAGTTTGGGAGAAGTTCAATGGTTTATTTGTATGCTGAAAGAATTGTGAATTCTTTACAGTAATCAGCACCTTGAGTTGGTGAAATATTCTAGCGAATTGTGCATCATCTTCGGCTACATTCAGTGGTTGAGAGTGTGATTGATGAGGAGTGAATTTGTATTGCGTAAGGGTTTGATATCAACTCATTGCTGGGTGTGGACAGTTATTATTGGCAGCCGTCCTCTCTTATTCAGCCACGGCCAGTCAACTTAGCAGCCGCTATCACTTGTTGGGGCTGCGGCCAGTTAGTATGAAAGCGTGGAGAGCATTCGCAGGTTTTTATTTTAATTTAATGATTTCTTTCATGAATGTAATTGCTACATATTGTAAAGACTTTTCAACTAGAGTGGAAAGGTGAATTATAGATTTCGAATGGAATATGTATAGCTATTTGAGTTAAGTTGTTTGTGATGCATTTCAATTGTTTGGACAACACAAGAAACTATATATGTATTGCTGAAAAAATTAAAAGAAATCAGACTAATGCAACTTGACTAATGCTCTAGCTACTTTCCAGTCTTGCATGAACCATATCTTCAAAAAGTACTTGCGTAAGTTTTTGTTTGTGTTCTTTAATGACATACTTATTTACAACAAGATGTGGGAGGAACATATGAGGCATTTGGATGAGGTGTTAGGGATCATGGAGTCACAGTCCTTGTTTGCAAAGAGGTCCAAATGTGAGTTTGGAATGACTGTGGTCTTATACTTGGGTCATGTCATTAGTGCTCGAGGGGTCCAGGGGCATCAGGAGAAGATTCAAGCAATTCTTGATTGGCCCATACCATGGACACTCACGGAGTTGCATGGATTCTTTGAATTGTGCAATTACTATAAAACGTTTTTGAAAGGGTTTTCGCAACTAGGGGCACCATTGATAGATCTCACGAAGAAGGGAGCATTTCATTGGGACGAGGAGACACAAGGAGCTTTTGACAAGCTGAAGGAAGTCATGAGTACGTGTCCAGTTGTGGCACTGCCAAACTTCACTGTTTATGTCACAAAATTCATTATGGATTCGAAATGCTTCAGTCCTATCATAGGTTAGGCCATTAAACCTGGTCATATGCTTTTTCAAAGACTTAGGGATGCCACTGTACAAGTTGTGCTCCAAGATTGAGAGGTCCAATTGTGGCTCCTGAAGGTACAGGTTGAACCATAGCTGGAAGAGTAGGGTGACGAACTTGTAGGGGGAAGGAAATCCCAACAAGACACAAAGCTTTAGAAGAAGGGCTAGGAGAAGCCTTAGGGCGAGGTGGAGAAGACAATCTACTTAAAGGCTTGACCTTTCGAGTGGAAGGGAAAAACGAAAAAGTAAGAGATTGCAACAAATCAAAATCTAGATCAACTATACCTTTCTTCCAATCTCTAGTGTACCTCTTAGAAACCAACGTTTCTTTAGGACAAGGAGAATGATCAGAGTCGCCAACCCCTCACTGATTATTTGGTGGAGGATTTTGATGATAATTGAGATGGTTTCTAGGTGGTACCTAATTTCTTTTAGGTGGTGGGTTTTAAGGTACAGTTGCGATAGGGTGTCTTCTTGCTATCTCTAGTATCAACCTAGGGTTTTGCATCAATTCTTCCTCTTCGAAAACCTGACTTGCCCTCCTATAGTCTTCCACATTCCTTCTATATCTCCAAGCTATTGTATTCAGTTGTGAATTAATATCCTCTTGTTCGTCCTAAAAACCCAAATTTGGTTGTAGTACTAGAAATATATTCTCATGCATTAGCACCATTGTAATACATTTCAGGCAATTGGTATATCGATTTGATTATTCAATATATTCCCTATTTCCATCCCAAGATGTTCAAGGAAGAGATAGACGTAAAGCATGGGTCATACACATAAGACATGAGTCATACATGAATACACATAAAGCGTGAATCATATATCTGATTACAATAGCGCACAAAGCATGAATTCATTTAAGTCGTAAGTCATACACATGAATACATGTAGCACATGAAGCATACACATGAATTCACTTAAGTTAAGAAGCACATATGTGAATACACATAGCACATAAAGCATGAATTTAGTGAAGTCAGGAAGTATTCACTTAAACATACATGTAGTTCCTGCAGGATACACATGTATACACTCAAGGCATAAAGCATACATGTAACATATAAAGCATGGAGTAGACATATAAAAAGAGCATATAAAGGTTAACGGCATACAAAGTCATGGAGCGTATACGTAACATGAAGTGTACATGAATTTATTTAAATCATGAAGCATGTACGTGAATACACAACGTACAAAATATGAAGTATACATATGAATTATGAAGCATACACGTGAATACACGCAGCGTAAAAAGTATACATATGAATTCTCTCGAGTCATGAAGCATACACGGGGATACAGGCAGCGTACAAAGTATGAAGTATACATATGAATACATGTATGAACTATACACGGAAATACATGAATACACGTTGAGCATGAATCATACACATAAATACACGCAAGTCATGAACCAAGAATACACTGAAGGTGTGCATCGATACATAAAAGAACACACGAGGAGTGTTCTCATGGAGTAAGCATGAATTTTATTAGTTGTGAAGCAAACAAAAGATATACATGTGAAAAGTATGCATATACTTAGAGTAAGCTGGTCTCAAGGTACACACTCTATTTTTGGCCTACTCGATTATATTGTTGACATATTTAAGAAAAAGGATTGAATAGTTAACCCTATTTAGATGGTGATTGAGGTAGGTTTGTCCCGCAGGATGGCAGGATTATGCTCTGATACCAATCATAATTACTTGGAAGCTGTCAATTCCCAAATATTAACATACATTAGTATACAACTAAATTAAATTAAATTAAGGAAACAATGAATAATTCATAATTTATTTGACAGTTTTCATATTCAAACCTTCTTCCTTGTCTCCAAACTCAACTCTAAGGAGGATAGGGAGTATTTGTCATAGGGCGCTCAGATACCAATCTACAAGTGGATTCCCTCAAGGTTTCCAGAACACATATTCATACCCATCTTGGAACTATGCGCTTAGGGTTTTTAGAAATACATGCCTTAGCCTCTCTTGGGATTTCACCCACCTTATGAGGAATTACTCCAGCCGTTCAATACAACCTATTTGACCTCAAAAGGGGCTATAGCAAGAGATTAAGGGATAGACTATGAATAAACTATCTTTGAATAGATTATGAACGATTTATGAGTACATATATATTTATAATATTATATATAATCACAATTATTATATATATGTTTATATATTTCTGATTCATTAATATAAACTGATACCAATGCTACTGCATATGTAATAGATCATATCTTGGCCCTTTATTCTTAATAGCTTTCAAATATATTATTTTGTAAAGCGGTATTAGATCATAGGTAAGTTACAGCATATCCGTGTTACCCGATGCTTGCCAATGACTGAGATGGACTTATTCGTTTCTGATATCTTCTTTGGTGAATACCAGATATAACTATCAACTTATTCTTCAATATTATAAACTGATATTAAAGCTAGAGCATATACATACTGGACCATATATTGGTCCTCCTCTTAATAGTATTCAAATGTAATATTATGTAAATTGGTATTTATATATAGATATTTACAGCATACCAGTTTGCTGTCACCTCTTGTTTGCCAACAGATAAATATGGACTTATTTCCTTTCTGATTTGATGAATTCTAAATATAATCGGTAACCCTTAATTTTCCCTTCGCTTCTCTCATTTTATCTTTATGTATATCTTTACCAAAAGAGGAATAGACACGTCCCGAACCACCCGTCACATCTCTTCATTAAAATTGCTTCTTTGTTTTAATTGCCTCTTGTCTTAATGAATCACAGTTTAAGGTAATTATTTCTCCTTAACTTATCAATCTTTTATCGCACCTTTTCAAATAATCGCTTCGCACCTCTTAGAGAGCAAACCGCCTTTCTTTATAATTGCTACCTTAATGTTATCAACAAGAATGTAGTAGGCTACCATATAGATTCAACCAACATTAAGGTAGTCGGCTACCATATGGAGTCGACCATCATGTTCGCTATGAATTTGTATCATTTCGCTTCTTTATAAGATGAATATTTTAAGCATAGAGTTGGCTGTTACAAACTTAGTCTTCCATGCAAAACCTTAAGCTGAAGTAGCCTCCGCTGTCCTCTGCCAGCTAGATATTCGCACTTGTGAATTACTGTTAAAATCATAAACTTACTCGCTCCATGCATTCATAGATTATCTTTGTTATTACATTAGTGACTGTGAAGGACGTTAGGTGTATTGTTGTTAAATATTATGCCTCTAGACATTGGTCAACTTTATGTTAGAATGTGGATAAGATATCGCTCGCTTCGCTGTAGTTTTCCAAGTCCTTACCTATATGATATGCTGCTTCACGACCTCTATATTTATATCATCCTTCAATGGTTGCTTGGATGCTCCTAATGTTTTCGGTAGGATGTTCATACCAATGATGGTATGGAACTGCTATCTTCCTCATTTAAGACTGATTGACTTAAATCCAATTCTTGTGTGAAGGCAGTCCTCTTACTTGAAATGAACACCTTTCTTCCGCAATTTTGTCTCTTTTTGGAGACTTGACAAAATTGAAGCATTTGGTTGTCATAATGGTAATACCACAGTTAGAGTTTCAAACAGGGGACATGACATAATCCACACATCTGTCATGATATGTTTCATTGTTATCTTATAATGTTCTAGAGTGCATCTCTGTTAATTCAAAGAAGCTACCTCTCTTCAAGATTAGTCTCATAAAGCTAAAACTGCTTTTAGACAGGAAAATTAAAGTTCAGAAAGACTTTCTTGAATAAATCATTTTTTGTGTAGGTTATATACACATCTGTTTGTGTGGCGGATGAACCAAGTGGGCCAGCTGATTTTTTGCCATTGTCTGTCAACTATCAAGAGCGTTTTTCAGCTGCTGGACGAACAAGGTTTGTTATTGTTATATGGAATATATAATCTTTATCTTTATTATTAGTTTTTAAGAAAATTTGAGATTGATGCTTTGCAGATTGCTTTCTAAATAACAAAGTGTTTACTGGTTTGGTGACTTAACTGCAGTGGTGGATTTTTTAAGAGAGAAGGAAAATTAAAAGAGAATGAGGTACAGTAGCTTTGAGTTATAATTTTCTTTGAAGTAATGAAAGCTTATCCTATATATTGAAATATAATCTCTTACATATAAATTTTATCTTTTTGCACTCAACATTTTGATGACATGTCAATGGTGCACAGATTAGTCGAATCTCTAGATCAACTTGTAGGTGTCAGTTTTGATATAATAATTTTTTGTTGAACTTCATATCATGCTGAATTGGAAAAGGCAAAATGAAGTAAACTCGTTTGTTGGCGCATAATTTATCATGTAATGTTAGGACAATATTTTTTTTGTTTGCTAGTTGAGCTTGGTACATTTGAGAGGCTTGACCGTTATCTGTTATATACACTCCTTGGTTGATCACTTCATCTTTGTATTGTTGCCTTATGTATATTTCAAAGAGCTCTCTTAGTTATCTTTGACTATTTCATATGAGTACATGAATCTTTCATTCTTTATGCATATTTATTTTTGGTTCAGCTGTACATAACTCATTTATATATGCTATACAACTTTTTGGGCATATTCGGGTCAAACCAAAAATTCTGAAGTGTTTTGCGGGAAGTTTGTCAACAATGGAATTTTGAAAGGAATCTATGAAATTTCACGCCTAGAGAATTTGATTTAACAAAAGTCCAAATGAGAAAGATAATATCAATTGAAAAAGTTTTTGAGTTGGCAATTAAGATTGAGGAGTGCATCAAGGATTGCCTAGACTTTACAAACTTGATTATAGGTTTATGGTTAGCTTGCCCAAACTTTTGGCTCGTCATTATTTGATACTGCAGGAATAGTGTCTCAAAACCAAAGTAACGAGAATCGGTATCAGCAAGGCCGAATCGAATCGCAAATCGACCATGAATTGGAATCGAATCGGCAAATTTAAAAGACCCTTAAAATTTAGAGATTTTAACAATTTAAAACTTATTTCGTGCACCCTTCATTGAATATAACTTAAACACACTATACCATCATCAAATAGAAGCTAACATACATAAACAAGGAACATAAATGATAAATCCATCACATACGTTACACGTAAAATGTAAATTGTAGCTGAAGTAAATAGAAATCATAGGATCATAATGAGTCAAATCATAGAATGTATGTAATAATATATTATGTAAGATGAAGATCCATAAGACATAAAATCATAAATGTATGTAAGAATCAAGATGAAGATCCATGAAACGTATGTCTATCAGTATCTGACAATCTGTAAACAAAGTGAAAAAAACAAGGCTCTAGCTCAAGCCTCATCATCATCCTCAAGCTCAGCCGCAGTCTCAGCCTCAGCCTCTGAGTATCCTGTCTCTCAGTGCCCTCTACAAATGCGTCTAAGGTAGGTCCTAGAGGACTGTTGAGCCATACCCCTTGCATGTAAGATGGGCTCACGAACAACACCACTACGGTCTGTGTTGGTGCGTGCGTGTGTGAGTCCGCCAATGCCTGAACGCGCTCTAGCCGCCTCCTTTGTAATGGCCACAACCTCAGCCTCTCTATCTACCTGGTCAACCCACTCATGGTCTGCCTCAGTGAAGATCGGATCCACAGCCTCAGTGAGCCACTCTGATTCTGGACCAATCTCCTCTAGAATGATCGGAGAGGAGTTAGCACCTAAAATTTGTCTGATCCTAAGACGGAGGTTGTAATGAACAAAGACAAGATCATTCAATCTCTGCACACAACCTATTTCTCCTCTTGGAGTGGATATGCTCGAACATAGACCAACTGCGCTCACATCCAAAAGCGCTTCTTGGCCGACTCAAAATCCGGATGGCAATTTTCCGAAGTTTTGGGGTTGTGGACCCAAACATTTGCCACCATCTATCTGAAATAAGGGAAAACAAAAACAGTTAGTCTCATTTACAACTTTAAAATTATAAAATCAAAAATTAAAATGCACAACTTATAAGTCATAAACTTAAGATTCAAGAATATATTATTTTTACCTGGCTGTATTGTTGTTTGAGCATCTAAGGCCATCCTGCCAGAGAAAATTGACCCATCTTTATTATTGAATTTGTCTAGCTCAATGGTTGCAGCTGTGCTATCCTCATCACTACTCAACCTCTGAATACCTGTATATAGGCCGGTGAAAACCTCCTCATCCGCCTTGAAGTCAGGAAGGAAACGAAATGCTAGATTCAGATAATAAGCTGCTACATGGATGGGTTGGTGGAGCTGATTCTGCCATCTCCTATCAATGATCTCCCAAATAGGGGCATACTTCTCGTGCACTTCTGCATACTGGGCTTTAATGGCCTCTTTGGCCCTATCCATGCCCTCATATATGTAGCCCATAGAGGGATTCTCCTGATCAACAGTTCGTAGGAGAGCTACAAGGGGCTCAGTGACCTTCATATAATGTAAAAAAATGAATTAAAACTTAAATATAAAACTAAATCATTAAACAATTAAATAATAAATCCTAAATGTTAAAATTGTAAGAAATTTACCTAAAGGATTTCTTTAGCAGGTTTCCATAAACCATGCTCATTGTTAGAGCTTTTTCTTGCAAAATCAAAACAGATTAATAACTAAACAACTCTATAACTCCCAACTCCTTATTCTAACAAGATAAAGTCTAATTGATGAGGATTAATCCTCCTCCTTTGAGCACCACAAACTCAGGCGGGTGTATCTTAAATAGATTACTGCTTCTCAGTAACTATAACAGTGGATCAGGGGTCACACTAATTTACCTATTGCCTTTTACTGTATCAACTAATAGAACAAGATGATTATGATCAGTTTAACCCAGAGCTTAATAAGCCAAACCATGAACATGGCAATAGCAAATAACAGTGAAATAAGGATTCTCATCCTTCTTCTTTTTAGAGTTTTTGACTCAGGAAGGCCAACCTAATGATTCACTCTTTAAGGAATCAACAAGTTGAATTGTATTCTCTAATACAACTACTTAAGCATGTATGTTCTTTATTACAGAAAAGTAAATGATTGTTTGTTTTGATATTGATGATGAATAACTGCTTATCAAACCCTAGACCAGTGCCTAATCTTGGGCAAAGAGTCAGATGAGATATAAATTCACAGAAACTAATCAATGGAAATACGGATGTAGTTCAGATAGAATGCCTTACAAACTACCTTTTCATTCCTATATCCTTGTATCAAATCCTCACACTAATGTCTAACCCTCTGGAATCACTCATAAGAATTACTCCCTCCTTGAAAGAAACTTATAAGCAATTGCACAGTTACCTTACAACTGGTATGTTTAAGTTGCCTTACAAATTAGACATACAAGAGCATAAACAAAAATATAAGAAGACAACAAAGATATAGAACAAGATACTCCATTGTATTTTATTAATATGCTGCTGCTTCAATACATTCAAAAGACTAAAAGCTTAAAACCTTAGACAAAATGAGAAGTCTGCCTCACAGTTGTATATTTCACCATCCTTACATTATGTTACAACTTGCTATTTATAGAGTACTAGCCATCTTGGAATCCTTAAAGATTAACGATGCAACAAGCTTCGGATGGCTAGACCTAACCCTAAAGGTTCTAAAAGACAAAATTACAATTAGACCTTCAAGCGTTGGAAAGACAAAATAAGAAGATCAGATCTGATTTCCAAATCTTTGATAGCTGGCACCTTTGTCTGTAGATATTCTGGATAACCTCTTGTATTTATCGCGAGATCTAGTGACCGCCAATACAGGCTAACTTACACTAGTCTCATTGATGACTATCCTCCCTGTGCTCATAGATCAGGTGCTAGGTGCCTCTTCACTCGTCTAATACATCTAGGTCAATGGTTGCAGGCGTTTTCTTCTTGGGCTTTGTGCTGACATCCCATTCCGCAACCTCTGCCTCCGAAGGCCAATTAAAGCTTTGAATATTCTTTAATTGTTCCTTTTGCCTGTCCCATCTGGCATCTGTGATGAGCTTAACATCTGTTACAAACTTAATGAAGTTTGTTTCTGCTTTAAAAGCCTCATCTAAGGTCTTATTAAACCTATACATATCCAATGCAACATTGTTTGTTATAAATGCCTCTTTAATAGGTAGTAAGGTTTCAAATTCACCTTTCCAATCTGATATTGCTTTAATCTTATTATCACCTCCCTTTATTGGAGGAATAAATCTATTATAGTCTAGCCCAAACATATTGATCCTGGCTTGTATCTGATTTGCCTTGCCTATGAAGAAAGACAAAGTGTCTCCAATCTGCTTGATTTCTTCTCCTACCTGACTGACAACCTCAGGGAGATCTGCCCTATGTGGCTGTAAGGCTCCTAGCCTTTCAAAAAGTGATGCCTTGCCTGACCAATTTCCAAAATAAGGACTTAAAGTTGCAATATGGTTATTGACCTCTGTTTCTAGGTCAGGTAGCTTGCTAAAAGCATTATACACCAAATCAACTTTGCCCTTTAGGATATCAATCCTATGTTGCAGGATCTTCCACAAGGCTTCCAAAGCCACTTTATTCTGATCCTTGTTTGCTTGCTCTGTTCCTGCTGAAATATCTTCTTTAGTTTCAGTCTGAGCATCTACAACTTGTTTGGGAGGAGCTAAGATAGCCTCGGGGGCCTCTTGTATCTTCTTATTCAATTCCTCCACCTTTCCTTCTAATGGCTTGATCTTGATCAAGCATAATTCTCTATCCTTCACCACAACACTTGATTCATCAAAAAGCTTTTGATACCTTTTTGGCATCTGCTCTGCTTTAGCCTCATTGAGGTGTGCAAAATGGGTGAGAGCCTGAGATATCTCCAAGTCACCACTATTGTGGATAGACCAAATGATCTTATCCCCATCTTGCTTTTCTTGCACATTGATCAAGGAAGGCTTTTGTGTCTTAGGTGCAAGGGACCACATTGCCAAAGTTTGGGACCGTGGATCATATCCACATCCCTTGATCATACTCCAATCTGTGTCGCAGAAGACAAGTTTGCATCAGGGTGCCTTCTAATCTGATCAATTATGAAGGCAGAGGCTAAATCCCATCCTTCCTCAAGCAACATCCCACTAGACTTAACCAATTGCTTGGCTTCCTCTGGTGTCATGGTTTCAGTTTCAGGGTCATATGCTTGCAAAGCCTGCAAGGCTTCACTTGGCACTGAATCACCCTCTATTAATTGTAGTTGTGATCCAATTTGCTGCTGCTTTACCCAAATCAAGAAATCCTTGAACTCTTTAGTTTTGATGAAATTATCATCACTCAAGAACTGTTCTTGATGCAACTCCCTTTCATCTTGGCATAGTAGGAGGGGCATTTCAACTTCCTCTTGTACATCCCCTCTTACTTTCTTTCCTTCTCTAATGGCTTTTCTCAACTGGTAGTCATAGGCTCTATTACTAGTGATTAGGGCACTCACCTTATCCTTTTTCTTCTCTTGTGCCTTGACATGGGAAGGCTCCCCTGATTCCATTTTCTGTTTCTTTTTAGGAGGCTCATCAGTCACCTCATTGTCAGGCACCTTTGTAAGGTCTACCTCTATACTTTGTTTTGTGGAGGGTGGTTGATCCATGGGAGGACTATGAACTGAATAGCCTCCTTTACTGTCTTCATCATACTCTGAAGAAGAGTGCTTCTCTGGGCCTCTTTCTTTATCTTCAATCAACTCCTCAAGCTGATTGTACAAGGTATTGTAAGACCATTTTTGTGAGTCTGTGTATATAGGGTACATCTAAAAAGAAGCCCCCAAAGGGAATTCCCTTCTTCTTTATTTGTTTCTCCAGGCTTATTAGATTCTGGTATTGATCAACCCTCCTTGCCACTTCTTCATCCTCCAGGATGTTTTTGATTAAATCCTCCTCTATACACTCCTCATGCTCTTTGATAGCGGTTATGCTTGGAGTCAGAATTTTCTTGTCATTTTTAATAAAACCCTCTGGGTCTATATACGTATATATGGCTACACTCATTCTGTATTGACCCAACCATTTGTTTACTGAATCCAAGGCTCTTTTACCAATTATGAAATTAAAAATCTTGAATTGTCTGGGTGTAAATGTACCTTTCCTGTGGGGAGCCAGGTGCTCCTTATCAGTCCACATTAATTTCTAGATGAACTCTATTGCAGCTATCCTGGGAGGCACATATTGTGGAAGTATATGAGGTCGCTGGGAACATCCATAAACCCTCATTAAAGTAAATGTCTTCTCAAAGTAAAAATCTCCCCAGTTATGGTCTCCTGGCCATTTATCCACAAATTGACAAGGTCTAAGGAGTTGTAGTACCTTGGTGGGCAATCTTGTCATATTTGCACCTAGCATTTCTAAAATAGGATATGCAATCCAATTCTGAAAAGCACAAACCTCATTTTCATTGGAGGTGTAGTTCCAAACCCTAAGCCATAGTTGTACAAGGTTTGATTGGCTGCGGAAAAATACCCTAGGCCTCAAATTATGTGTCCATGCTGTCAACATTGAAGTATAAGATTAAATGCATTAAAAGAGAATAATGCATAAATTTAGGGTTGGGCTTTGTACATATATCAATGAGCCCTTGATGCATCTTGTCTATGACATACTGAATGTAGTCATAATCAGTGTTGACATGTGAATATTGTAGATCCAAGATGATCAGCAGAAAGTCTGCAGACAATCTCTCAGGGCCTCCATCTACTCCCAAAACCTTACATAGTCCATAAGCAATGTACTTTATGTAGAAGCTTAAATCCTTGTAAAAATAAGGTGCAGTACCTGGTATGGCAACAATATAATTCCTATTTGACTTAGGCACATGTGCTTGGATTAGCTTGGCAACAATGGTAGCTTCCCTGGTATATCTACTCTGCATCCTTGTTAGATCAATCTCCGTAGTACAAGGATGGTATATGTTGAAAGCTTTCATGAAAGAAACCCTATCTAAAGTGGCCAGAGTTGTTCCATCACTCTTCTTAATAGTTTTGGAGAGGGAATCATACCTTTTTTCTAGCTCAACTAACAAGTCTGTATCTATGAAGATATCAGGGATATGATAGATTTGAGGAACATGGTATATCCTACAAAACAATGAATTATCATGGATCATGAACAAATCAAAATTTAAATTATTCAATCACGATTCACAATTCACAATGCATGTAGGAAAGTAGAATGATAAATCACTTCCACAGGAAACAAGAAAATTGAGGAGTGTTCTATTCCTCCTATCTGTCCAACCATCAGTCATGATGGTGCAACCCTTTTCGATCCACTCCTTTCGGTGGTCCGCAAGCTCAACCTTCATATCCTCTACCATTTCATCTAAAAGGTATCCACTCAACTCAGCCTCAGTTGGGGCTTTAAACCCCGGACCACAAATAGCAACTGCATCTATCATGTTTTGCCAATAAGGAACCCTGTCACAAATAGATTATGATTAGAAATTTAGATGACAAGTCATTATGTAAACTTAAAGAAAACAAATAAAAAAGAATCAATTACCTGGCTGCAATAAATGGAATGTTGCCAAAGTACCAAATTTGCAAATTTCTTTTCTGGCAGCATCATGAATCTCCTTGTTCAAACCCATGCCCTGAAGCGTGGGTTGTGAGTCAAGAGTAGTGCGGGGCACAAAGTAACTATCCAATCTGTTCTTCCGCACTCTAGACTGCAATAGGCGGCTGGACTCATTCTCAGTATAAGAACGACTAGCACTAGCATCAACACTACCATGAACACTAGCACTAGGATGAAAAGGAGGCCTGGAGGAACCCTCTCCAACACAACCTACAGATGCGGACTCAAATGCAGATGCAGATGCGGTTGTGGGCGCATGAGAGCCAATAGCCCTTAACCCTTCAAGTTGCCTTTTCTTATTTATTTTGTCTTGTTCAAATTTTTCTAATGCCACTATACAAGTGCTTTTTGCTTCAGGAGTTTGTTTTGTGCAAACTATGATATCATGTCCAGGTATGCCAACAATGTGGAATTTGAATCTATAAATGCCACCGGAATTTATATCTTTACAAAACATACATTTTGTTTGAAATTTTGTTCTTCGAGGAAAGTCTTCGGTATATTTCCAACATTCATCTTTTTTACCCATTGTGGAAAATGAAATTTAAGGCTGCTGCAATTAAGAAAATTCAAATAAAACCTCAAAGTTTGAAACTAATATACAAAACAGCAAAACCTACTTTGCAATTTAGTAAAACTAAAAAACATTCAAGATTTTTTTCTCAGCCCTGTATTATGGATTTTTTTCTTTTAGAAGAATGAAAGGTACAGGAGTCTATCTTGACCTTATGAGGTTGATCAAACAAGTTGACAAGGATTAATCAAGAACAATGAATTTTGCAAGCCTCTTTCCATCCACCAATGAACAGTTGAGTAAGTACCATTAACACTCCCATGTTATTGATTTGCTATATTCTTACAGTGATACATCATAATCTTTTGTTCATTCAAAAATTAGCTCCCAGAATTTTATTTTGACTGTACTTAAGTTCTTGCCAATCGTTGTAAGTCACTTGTTTTTATAATGTACATGTTTGTATTCTACATAAATGTTGTCTGAATAGAATGTCAATGTTTGTTGTTCATCCTAGCTTTTTAAAAATATTGTACTCACCATTTTCCCTTGCAACTCAAAAAGCAACTGTTTCGAATAATTTTAGCAATTAAACAATCATTTTTTGTGTTAATATTTATATTCATATCGTTAGTCCACAAGTCATTCTATTTTTTCACAAGATTTTCTATGATTTCTTCTCTTCTCATGAATATTTTACAGGTACTCATTTCAAGGCTGATTGACAGGCCTTTACGGCCAACAATCATGAAGGGCTTCTATCATGAGACACAGATACTTTCATGGGTATGCTTAGCTCTTATCCTTGTTCTCAGCATTTGTTATGGATGTAGGATGCCTAGGGAAAAAGTATACAAGGAAAAATAGCTTTAAATTGCTTACAAAATATTTTCTTATTAATGTTAAGAATTTAGTTGAGCTTTAGCCATATGGAACTATAAATTATGTTGCCATTTGTTGTTTCCTGTTCTTTTCTGATATCGCCGAATCTTATCACTTCATTTTTGTTAATTCATTTTATTTGTTTGGATTAGTATGACATTAAGTTTTTTGCTGAAGGGTCCAGAAGGGATGTTGTACATATTTTTCTATGTTTCATATTTTGACTAGGTGAACTGCAGAATCAGTTGCAATCATTTTGATAAAAGATAAAATTTTGCGAATAACAAAGAAATATTGTTTACGAGGCTCCCAGCATTGGTGTGGACAACAGGTAAATGTTAAGTCAAAACTGTTATAATTATGGTGTCATGACGAGTTCAGCAGCTTTAAAAAAATGCCCGACTACAAATGAAGAACAATGAAACTTAAAGACTTACATAAGCTGAGCAATCTGTTTGGTGAGGAGGGACTAGTATATCATAAGCCGGTGCCATAAGTCACAAGGTTCGAATTCGAGTTTGAATTCAGCAACTATAAAATTCGGATGAAGTTTGACAAGGGTAAAAAGTTTGAAAAAATTTCGGCATTAAATTCGCCTCATTTAATTTAAAATAAAATAAAAATATAAGTAATATATTTACAAAATTATCAAAATAGTTTAACATTGCTGAATAGATTTGAAATCATTATAAGCCATAAGATGACGAGTAATCACAATTCCGAATATTTATTAAAAAATATCTAAGTTGCCAATTCGGGTGCGGATGCGGATGCGAGAATCGAGTGCGCGGATACGTGAAATTTTTTTTTGGGGGATGCGAATGCGTTTGGATGTGTTTATATATACATATAATTATATATATACTAGGTTCTTGAATGTGTATTATCATCGATGCTTTGATCCAACGATTTCGGTTTGTTCCATCTCTGAATCTTATATGCTTTCTATGGATATTGAGCATGAAATACTCTATTCTATTGTGTATATGTAGTTGGCTCCTTTAAGTGTTGTTGCCAACCTTAGAAATCTGCGTGCAGTCCTTAAGTCGATACCTTGCTGCATAGTTTGAGCATTGGCCATACGACACCATTATCATGGATCTATCCCACTGCCAAATTCTTTAACACCAAACACTCTAAATTATTCAGACATCCCATAGACTCTAGTAAGAATTGAATCTTACACGACTCTATCTCCATCACTCTCAAATTACTGAGTTGATGTAATGTCCCCGTTATTAAATAAATAAAATAAACTTGTATTTGGGTTTCGGTCAATTTAGCTTATCTCGGACCCATCTTTTATTTTAGCGTAGGTATTAGTGTTGCCGTGTCGGCTTTATTTGTACACCTCGGAAGTTTGTCCGACGGGTATTTATGACCGGCGTGTAGGATGTATTTTCTCATGTTGAGTTTTGATATTTTATTTGTAATTGCGAATTCCTGTTGGGATTCTGTGGTCTGCAACTTCGGAGGTGAGAGACCCTCCCTAGTTGGTATTTGCAGTTTCGGTGGGATTCAACCCTCACCCTACTCTGCCTATTCTCTGTTCGGATCTCGCGAATCTGAAGTACTATCAATTGATTATTATTATCTCTCCTCGCAAGTATTGATTTGATCTGTCATTGTGGATTATATTGGTTCAGTACTTCATTTTGGTCCGAAGGCATACTTCATACCCCACAAGCATCTCCCTCCTGACATCCCCGAACATCCATGCTGCGTCCATCACCGTACAACCTTCCAGCCGTCACCGTATGACCTCTCTGCCATCATCGTACGACCTCCTCAACCAGCACCGTACGGTCACTTGACCCTACCGTACGACCGCCCAGCTACCATACGGCCTCCTAGCCTCCATCGTATGGCCACACTTCAGCCACCGTGCGGACCTTCCGCCAACCATACGCCCTGCAATTTCTACTCGCTAGGAGTATTGCGGCCAACCTGAATTGCCGCGGATAGCAATTGAGTCTTGCGGCCAGCAAGCTGGGAGAATCTATATGGTTGACATGGGAGGCACCGATTTAGTTTTGGGTATGAGTTGGTTACAATCCATTGAGGCTTTTTATCTCAGCCTCAAAGATATGGAGATGAAGTTTGAGGTAGATGGAAAGAAACACACACTCTAAGCAATCAGGGAAGAGAACTTGAGGACTATGTCACTTAGACGTATACAACGTCTCATTCGCCATTATGCAGTTGAGTGGGCAACACAGTGTAGGATTTTACCCACACTTGAGGGGTCAGGAAAACCAGTTTATCACCCTAACATATAGGAATTGAGAACTAAACACTCCAAAGTGTTTAGTGATTTACCACATGGCAGGCCACCTGATAGGGGTATAGAGCACATTATTGAGCTGGAGGAGGGCACTAAGCCCATCACGATTACTCCTTACAGGCATCCTAAGCGCCTGAAGGATGAGATAGAGAAAACTATCCAGGAGCTGATTTCTATGGGGCATATTAGGCCTAGCAAATTACCTTTTGCTTCTTCAGTGGTTCTGGTGAAGATGAAGGATGGTACCCTCAGGATGTATATAGATTACAGGATGCTGAATCGGAGGACTATTAAGAACAGGTATCCTATTCCGTGCATTGATGAGCTGATAGATGAGTTCATGGGGCATGCTACTTTTCTAAGATTGACTTGAGATCTGGTTACCATTAGATCCGGATGCGGGAGGAGGATATAGAGAAAACAACGTTTTGATGTCACTGTGGACATTTTAGTTTTTAGTCATGCCCTTTGGGTTGACTAATGCTCCAGCCACCTTCCAGTCTACAATGAACAAAGTTTTCCACAGTCAGTTGAGAAGGTTTGTTCTGGTCTTCTTAAGCGACATATTGATTTACAGCAAGACGTGGGATGATCATCTTGCTCATTTGGATACTGTGTTGGATATTCTGGATAGGGCTTCTTTATATGCAAAGGAGTCCAAGTGTGCTTTAGGGATGACTGAGTTATTGTATCTTGGTCACATTATTAGTTCAGAGGGAGTACGTATGGATCAAGATAAGGTCCGAGCTATCCTGGATTGGCCTGCTCCTGAGAGTTTGACACAACTCAGAGGGTTCATCGGGTTGTGTGCCTTCTATCCCAGATTTGTTGCGGGGTTCTCACGGCATACAGCTCCCTTGACTGATTTGACCCATAAGGGTGATTTTGAGTGGACTTCTCAGGCATAAGAGTGTTTTGAGAAGTTCAACTTGATCATGACATCGTGCCCGGTTTTGGTGTTGCCAGATTTTTCTAGGCCCTTTGATTTGCATTGTGATGCTTCAGGTGAGGGCATTGGTGCGGTACTTTTGCAGGATCACCAGCCTATTGTTTTTGAGAGCCGGAAGCTCAGGGGTCCTGAGAGGGTCTTTACTGTTTATGATAAGGAGATGTTAGCCATTATGCATGCTTTGGCTAAATTCAGGCAGGACTTGGTCGGTAGTAAATTTTGCATCAAAACTGATAACAATTTGAAGTATTTCCTTTGGCAGCGTTAGCTCAATGAGAGACAACAAAAGTGGGTTAGTAAACTGCAGTCTTATGATTTTGATATCTCATATATCAAGGGTACTCAGAATGTGGTTGCTAATGCACTTTCCAGAAGGCCTCACTTGGGTTCTATGACAATGATATCTGAGGATTGGAGGCATTTGATTATTGCGGAGTATGCTAGGAATCAATGGGCTGCTGGTTTTATTGATGGGATCATACATGACAACATGTATACACTTGCGAATGAGTTGATCATTTACAAGGAACGAGTGTTGTTGGTTGCAGGATTGGGTGTTCGTTTGATGGTGTGTAGAGCTTTCCATGATTCTCCCTTAGCAGGGCATCCGGGTTTTTTTTTTAAACCTATAGGCAAGTGCAGGAGAGATTCACTTGGAAAGGCCTGAAGATTGATGTGCAACAGTATGTCAGAGAGTGTTCGGTTTGTCAGCAGAACAAACAGCAACACACCTATCCAGCTGGGTTACAACAGCCATTGCCCATTCGTGAGTGGAAAGGGGAATGCATCTCTATGGACTTCATTGTGGGCTTGCCTAAAGCTCAGGGTAGGGATTGCATTTATGTCGTGGTGGATAGGCTTACGAAGTATGCCCACTTCTTTCCGATTACAACCATCTTCTCAGCGACAGGTTGCAGATTTATTCTTCTGGGAGGTTTTGAGATTGCATGGTTTACCCCGGAATATAGTAAGTGACCAAGATAGCCGTTTTATGAGTCACTTTTGGCAGGATCTCTTCCGGTTGTGTGGGACAAAGTTGACTCCCAATACTAGTTACCACCCTCAGACTGATGGTTAGAATGAGATTGTTAATAAATGGGTGGAGAGCTATCTTCGCAATTATGTTTGCTCAGCAGAGAGCTTGGGTAAAGTGGATTTATCTATATGAGTATTGTTATAATACCACTCACCATTTGTCTATTCAGATGACTCCTTTCCGAGCTCTATATAGGTATGATCCTCCTAGTTTTCTAGATTTTCTTTTCAGTGATAGTAGAGTTCCCAGAGCAGGTGATTTGTTGCAGGACAGTCAAGATATTATGCGAACTTTGAGGGACAATATTCAGAGAGCTCAAAATCAACAAAAGAAGTGTGCTGATCAGAAGAGGGTTGCTCGCTCTTTCCAGGTTGGAGGTATGGTATATTTGATGTTGCAGCCTTATAGGCAGTCTTCTATTTGAAGGACTGGAGCTGAGAAGCTCAAGCCTTGGTATTATGGGCCTTTCCGTGTTGTTTGGCGGGTGGGCGAGGTTGCATATGAGTTGGATCTGCCAGAGGATAGTAGGGTGCATAATGTGTTTCATGTATCGCTCGTCAAAGAGGTGTTAGGCAGACATGTTGTTCTGTCCTCTCTGTTACCCCGTCTTGATGATGAGGGAAAGTTAGAGTTGATACCTGAGGTTATTTTGGAGACTCGTGAGTGACATTTGCGTCGGCGAGTTATCCGGGAGTTTTTGATCAAGTGGTCCGGTTTGCCGATTGAGGATGCCACTTGGGAGTCAGACGACATTCTTCAGCACCCCGGTTTGCGATTGTTTGAGGACAAGCAATCTTGGGGAGGGAGGACTGTGATGTCCCAGATTTAGCAGTTGTCTGTGGGACAGGTTTGTTAGCCCATCATTGCGACCCTCGTGGGCTAATGCTTTATTTTCAGGGTCTCTTGTTCAGGAGTTACTATTTTGGGTAAGTCAGCTCTTGCCAGTTTCTATTTCTGGATGGTGGAATTCAGTGTTCATTACGATTTGGAGATGTATCAATTGGATTAAATAAATCTTCCTTGTTTAATTAATCTTGGAGTTATAAGTTATATCTTTAATATTTAATGATATCTTATGTTTTATATGAGACTTTATTATTTAAGGTAGATATCATTGATTTGGCTTATATCCTAGGTTTGGAGGGAATAAGTTTTAAGTTATATGAAGTGTGTGGTTGAAGACTTGTAAATCGAGCTTGAAGAGGAAGATTCAGTTTATACAGGAGGATTTCAAAAGCACAGGAGAATTCATTCTATGCTTTTTATTAAACTTGTGAATTGGAGAATTGAAAAGGGTTTTCAGAACTTTTAGCTAATCGAATTGTGAATTCGATCTAGTGTTTCAACACTCTGAATTGGACATTCATGTCTAGTGAATTGTGCGTGGGTGGCGACAGCGGTGAAAAATTGCAGTGGTTTGTTTTGGTTTAGCGTTAGCTGTAAGAGGTGGCTGCGAATTGTAGGTTGGAGTGATTGCATTACGGGTGGGATGTGAAGTTGTTTAGTGACTCGGCGTCACTCTTTCCCTTAGCCTTCAGTTGCGTTAGGAACCACCAGCCGCGTCCTTTGAAATGCGTGGAGGAAGTAATGTGTATGGCGGCCAGCATGAATTGCCTTGGATAGTAATGGAGTCTTGCGGCCAGCAAGCTAGGAGAATCTAGAGGTAACATAAATTGATGATCATCCATATTGCATGGGTTTTGATTGTTCATTGAATGATAATACAACTTTGTCATTATATCATGATTTGTATCTGACTTAAGGAAATTGAGAGTTATTTGGTATCATCACCTTTTTGGCTTATATATTTGAAAATAATAAAAAAAGCATATATTTGATTTCAAAAGAAAGGGAAAAAATTATCTTTTAGTGTGAAGTGAGTTTTGCATTGAAATTCCAAAGAAGAGCCAGGCAGGCTCTTTACCAGCTGTAATGGAGCCTGGTGAGAGCTGATATCATAGATCTTGGGTAGAGCTTCTTAGGGGTGGATAGAGTCCTTGAGAGGAAAGGATGTGCCTCAGAATTAGCGGTGTCTATGTTGGTGGACTCTATTTCTGGCCAGACATCCCACTTTATTCTAGATGTGTTGGATGAGAGGTCAACAATAGAGATGGATAATTCCTTGGTTAGAAAAGTTTTAGGCCAAAGACGAAACATTGATGTAGTTAGAGCTTGGCCTCCAGGAAATGGTCATTTAGAGGTCAAATGGGTACTACTGCAATGGTAAAGGTTTTTTCTTGCTTTCTTTCTCCTATTAGGGAGATGTTGGTAGTATTTTAGTGGGAGGTCCTTTGTTTCTTGGAAAATTTGGTTATTCTTGTATTGTCCCAAACTGGTTATTTTGACATGACTAATTTTAGATGTCAATGTAAAAATCCCAACCCTTTCTAATCACCGAGATCCTAGAATGGACAAGGTGAAAGCATATGGTGATTAGAATGCGATCAATAATAAAGTAAGCTAGATTAACAAGCATCAAGTCACACGGTTCCATGTTTCACAAACAATGATAGCAACAATCTCTATAATCTTGTGGAGAACCACTTAAATGCCAAAATAAATCATTGAGTTTGGAAATGCGCCAAAATATCATCAATTATTCTTATAATATTCCCTCATAAATAACCAATAGACAATTTTGGATACAAAAGAACAACACATCTATTAATGGGAAACTTTGATCATGCTTTTAAGCTCCATTTCTAAATCTTTTTTGTGCGTTTTCTATTTTCAACGGTACCCAACTAAATGGTTTTAAGAAATGGACAAATGCCATCTTAGGTAAAGACCTTGAGACCACTATGATTAGTTTCTGGCATGCTATTCTAGAGTTGTTGGTTTCTAATGAAGAAACAATTATAATGTTCTCAGACTCGGAAATGAATTGGATTGTTTCATCCATGAATAAATTCTTTTCCTTTTATTTTTATATTTATATTGTTAGGAGATGGGCTTTCGACAAACGGAACCTAAGGGTAACATTTTGGTTAGCGTTATGTGGGGGGATGTTCATCTTCAAGTTTACCCTTCGTGGAGACATTTGGGTTCTTGCTGAAGGGCCATGCTTTATGGAAAATGCAGGCTTTCTATTTGTAGATGGAAGCTCGGAGTTGATCCCAAAGCCGATTTAACCAAATCAACTCGTGTTTGGCTGGGGCTTTCAGGTCTTCCTCTTTAATTTTAAGATGAGGAGGTTTTTGCTTGGATTGCATACTCCTTTGGCCAATTTATAGTTTTTGATAATGTGATAAAGGATAAATCTAGGCTGGTATATGCTAGATTTTTTGTGAATGTGGATTGTTTCAAAATTTGCTAACATCCATAATTTTGGTTGTTTACTCTTGAAGGGGACTACTTGATTATGTAGAGTAAACGATGTATTAGAACATTACCATAAACAATACCGAAAAGAAAGTTCAATCACAATAACATGGCAGGAAGATATTATTATTTATTTCTTGAGTGTAATGCATACAACATGACAATGCTACTTTCTGAGGGAAAAATAATAACCTATATAGTGCCAGACGGTTGGTTAAGAGTATCAAACGTCAGCAACCACCCGCAACCACTCGTAAGTAATTACCATACATAGCCAATTAATTAATTGACTAACTATAATGTATATTTCCAAGTGTGACGACACTATTGTCTACATTAGCGCCCCCCAAAAAAGTGTCGTTTTCCAGATGATAGAAAACAGAATGGAGCTTAGTGAATAGATTAAAAAGACTAAGAAGATGGGTGAGATGTCCCTGGAGCAGAAGAAGTCGGTGTGGTGATGCAGGGGTCTCATTTACTCACGCCACTCTTATATTCTTGATATTGTGGTGGAATAATCCCTTCAACAATGTTCTCTATCTCCCTGATTTGTATCATGTTACATTTAGGCTGGAAGACCTCATAATCTTCCATCTTCCAGTGAAACAAGCCATTGAGGGAGCTAGTCTCATCTTCGGAGCAATCCTCCAATTCCAACGTCCCTTTGTCATTTGCTTCGATTGTCCTCCGTTCATCCACCCCAAAATTGGTTGAAGGCAAAGCATCCACAGAGCAAAATGTGCAAAGTGACAATTCTGTTGCAAGTAGGGTAAATCACGAACCAACACTCTCGACCGTCGATGCCCACCTTCCCCCCTCGAACGGAAGCACAACACAGAGAACCACCTACATTCCAAGATATGCAAGATCAACTTCGGGAGGATTGGAAGAATGCAAATCTAGAAGGCGATATAACCTACAATGATTATGTAGATCTGAGAATGAGATTTTCAGGCTGCAACAATCGGGGTGGCTACTATAACGACAACCTTAGGAGAAAGATTGGTAAAGTTAATTTATCAACTTTTGATGGCTCTGGTTCCAGCACAGCTAGGGCCTGGGTGCAGAAGGCCGACACCTATTTTTAGCTCAACCCTATGCCAGAGGACGAAGCCATAAAATTCGCAGCCCTACATTTGGACGGGTTAGCTCACGAATGGTGGCATCATGGCATGGTCACTCTAGGCCATGATCCGTTAACCTCCTATGCTAATTTCACTGAGAGATTAATGGATCGTTTTGATGGAAGAGATCCGGGGCTTAATTTCGAAGATTTGGCTCAGTTGAAACAAACGGGTATAGTGGACAGTTTCATTACAGAATTTCAAAGATTATCAGTCTTGGTAACAGATATTTCGGAGAGACGATTGGTCGTGCTATTCATGGATGGGTTGGCAGAACCTTTGAGAGGATGGGTGAAGGGGTTCAATCCCATCACACGCACGGAGGCAATCAAGAAGGCACACGACATGTCAACATCTTCCTCTTCCTCCTGCAGGAGTTATGCATAGTCCAAACCACCCCTTATTCCCAAAGAAAAGGACAACAAACCTCCGCCAAAGAGACCTCTATTGGATGAGGCTACCCGATGGGAGCTCAGAAGGAGGAAGCTGTGCTTCAATTGTAGGGAACCATGGGAACCTGGACATCATTGCTTAGGCAAGGGAAAAATCCACTATATTGAAGTAATGTCAGATGATGAAGAGGAAGAATATGCACCAGAAGCTGAGGAAGACGAATAGCCAGCTGCTCGAGAGGCTAACCTAAACCGTGCGGAAAAAATTGCCACATTGTTGAAAAGAGGTGGGTCCATTGCTGCTTTAGCTGGAACCCCGAGATGCACTATCTTCTGGGTATGGGGTACTTCCAGGGACAGAGGGTTGTGGTCATGCTAGACAGCGGGGCTACCCTCAACTTCATCAACTCCTCACTAGTCAAATGAAGGGGTTTAAAAACAGAAGCACACCAAGGATTTGACGTCAAGGTGGCGAGAGGAAGCATTTTGTCTTGCACCCATTTGGTCTCACAGCTGAGCATTTCTATGGCTAACCACACAGTGACAGAGGACTTCTTCGTAGTTGATTTGGACGACATGGAAGTCATCCTCGACATTTAGTGGATGGAAACCTTGGATGAATACACATAGAGTTTCAAATGGATGGAATTTTCATTCGAGGTGGATGGCAAGAAAGTTGTTCTGAGGGGAATGTTGAATAGTGGACCGAGGGAAATTTCTGCCTGACGGATGGAGGCCATCCTCAGGCACGACGATATGGTTTGGGCCGCACACTGTTTTATTTCATCAGAACTAGTACACGGACAACCTACCTTCTATCAGGATGAGGAACTTCAGAATGTGTTGGTTAAGCATCAATTAGTTTTTGCTGACATACCACCAGGCGTACCACCGCACCGTGGGTTTGAACACACTATCGAGATGGAGGCAGGCGCCCAACTTGTCATCACAACACCGTACGGCCATCCTAAAAGGTTTAAGGATGAAATTGAAAAAACAATACAGGAAATACTCGACCAGGGATGTATCAGGCCCAGTTCCAGCCCTTTTGCATCATCTGTTGTACTGGTCAAGAAGGACGGAACTCTGAGGATGTGTGTGGACTATCGTGCATTAAATAGAAAACCATCAAGAACAGGTACCCTATTCCCAGGATCGACGAGCTGTTGGATGAACTACATGGTGCAGTCTATTTTTCAAAAATAGATCTCGGATCTAGGTATCATCAGATCCGTATGAGAGGAAAAGATGTGGAGAAAACAGCCTTCCGCTGCCACTATGGGCATTACGAGTTCCTGGTCATGCCATTTAGATTGACCAATGCTCCCGCCACATTCCAGTCTTCTATGAATCACATCTTCAGCAAACAATTGCGTAAGTTTCTATTGGTATTTTTCAATGACATAGTCATATACAGTAAGACATGGGAGAAACATTTGAAGCATTTGGATGAAATAGTGGAGATTATGGAATACTAGTCCTTGTTTGCCAAAAGGTCAAAATGTGAGTTTGGGATGACAGAGATATTGTACCTCGGGCACATTGTCAGTGGGCGAGGGGTTCAATTGCATCAGGAAAAGCTTCAAGCCATTCTGGATTGGCCGCCGCCAAAGACTCTCTCAGACCTGCGCGAATTCTTTGGGTTGTGCAGTTATTATAGGCGGTTCGTGAAGGGATTCACACAGCTCAGTGCACCATTGACAGACCTAACAAAGAAAGGATCATTCCAATGGAGCAACCAGGCACAACAAACTTTTGAAAGGCTCAAAGAAGTCATGAGCTCTTGCCCGGTGCTGGCACTTCCAGATTTCACCCGACCCTTCATTTTGGAGTGTGATGCCTCCGAAGAGGGTATTGGGGCCGTGCTGATGCGGGAATGTCACCCGATTCCATTTGAGAGTCGGAAGCTTTCGGGAGCCGAGAAACTGTATTCCATCTACGACAAGGAGATGCTCGCCATCATGCACGCCTTGACAAAATTTCGATAGTACCTCGTCCGAGCGAAGTTCACCGTGCGTACAGATCATAACAGCCTTCGACACTTTCTGGAACAACGGGAACTCAATGAACGACAACAGAAGAGGGTAAGTAAAGTACAGGCTTTTGATTTTGACATTGAATATATAAAGGGAAAAAATAATGTGGTGGCTGACGCCTTGTCGAGACGGCCAATGATATGCTCTTTATCTCAAATCTCAACCGGTTGGAGAGCACACTTGTTGGTTGAGTATTCCAAGAATACTTTCGCATGTCAGCTGTTGGACGGCGAAGGGCAAGATGACAGAGACAAGGTGGTTGATGATATTATATACTACAAAGGCAAAATATACTTGGTACCCGAATCCAAATTGAGGGCGAAGATTCTGAAGGAGATACTCGACTCACCTCTGGCCGGGCATCAGGGATATTTGAAGACTTACAGGAAGATCAGGGAAAGGTTCTCCTGGAAGGGTTTAAAGAATGATGTCCTCCGTTATGTCCGGGAATGTCCTACTTGTCAGTAGAACAAATTAGAACACACTATGCCAGTAGGTCTACTTCAGCCATTGCCAATTCTTGAGCAGAAATGGACTAGCATTTCAATGGATTTCATTACTGGGCTTCTGAAGGTGCAAGGAAGAGATTGCATCTTTGTGGTGGTTGACAGATTGACCAAGTATGTGCACTTCTTTGCTATTTCAGGGGAATACCAAGCAGCACGGGTGGCAGACTTGTTCTTCCGGGAGGTGTTCCGCTTGCATGGACTCCCTCAGAACATAGTGAGCGAGCGAGATAGTTGTTTTCTCAGTACTTTCTGGAAAGAACTATTTCGGCTGGCAGGAACAAAGTTGTCACCCACCACAAGCTACCACCGGCAGACTGATGGACAGACAGAGATCGTAAACAAGTGGCTGGAAGGATATCTCAGAAACTATGTGTCGGCAAAACAGAAAGCGTGGGTCAAGTGGCTACATATGGGGGAGCATTGTTACAACACCACCTATCACATGTCAATCGGAATGACTCCCTTCAAAGCTTTGTACGGGTATGAACCAACTTCATTCGTGGACATGGCGTTGGGAGATAGTTGCGCACCAAAGGCAAAAGATTGGCTGCAGGAAGGAATAGATATCCTGAGATCACTTCGGGAGAATCTCCTACGGGCTTAGAATCAACAAAAAATATATGCTGACAGGCATCGCATTGAGAGGAGTTTTGAAGTAGGAGACTGGTATACCTTCGACTTTAGCCATACAGGCAGTCACCCCTGAAGACATCCGGGAAGGAGAAATTGAGGCCGCGTTTCTACGGGCCCTACTGTGTTTCCAAATGGGTGGGTGAGGTTGCCTACGAACTGGATCTACCCGAGGGAAGTAGGATTCACAATGTATTTCACGTACCTTGCCTGAAGAAGGTTGTGGGGCAACATGTCACCGTGTCTGAAGATTTACCACCCCTTGACGGAGGAGGGAAGTTAGTTCTGGAGCCGGTTGAAGTCATTACCACCCAAGAGAAAAAGTTGAGGACTCGAACAGTCAAAGAATTTTTGGTGCGTTGGAAGAACCTTCCGTTGGAAGATGCTACCTGGGAGGGCGAGCAAATTTTAAATGATCTGAATCTACAATTGCTTGAGGACAAGCAATCTTTGGGACGAGAGGATTGCAATGTCCCCGTTATTAAATAAATAAAATAAACTTGTATTTGGGTTTCGGTCGATTTAGCTTATCCCGGACCCATCTTTTATTTTAGCGTAGGTATTAGTGTTGCCGTGTCGGCTTTATTTGTACACCTCGGGAGTTTGTCCGACGGGTATTTATGACAGGCGTGTAGGATGTATTTTCTCATTTTGAGTTTTGATATTTTATTTGTAATTGCGAATTCCTGTTGGGATTCTGTGGTCTGCCATTTCGGAGGTGAGAGACCCTCCCTAGTTGGTATTTGCAGTTTCGGTGGGATTCAACCCTCTCCCTACTCTGCTTGTTCTCTGTTCGGATCTGGTGAATCTGAAGTACTATCAATTGATTATTATTATCTCTCCTTGCAAGTATTGATTTGATCTGTCATTGTGGATTATATTGGTTGCTTACTTCATTTTGGTCCGAAGGCACACTTCATACCCCGCCGGCATCTCCCTCCAGACATCCCTGAACATCTGTGCTGCCTCCCATCATCATACGACCTTCCAGCCGTCACTGTACAACCTCTCTGCCATCACCGTACAATCTCCCAACCAGCACCGTACGGCCTCCCTGCAAGCACCGTACGACCTCCCATCCAGCACAGTACAGTCACTTGACCCTACCGTACGGCCGCCCAGCTACCGTACAACCTCCTAGCGTCCACCGTACGGCCACACTTCAGCCATCGTGCAGACCTTCCGCCAATCGTACGGCTTGCAATTTATGCTCGCTAGGAGTCAGGAGCTTCGATTCCGTGTGCCAGAGGCTCGGAACATTACAGTTAACCCATTTTTACTGGGAGCTCCCTTATCCCAGTAGAATCTAAATATAGGTTTCTCAAGGCGGCCTGAGTTGTGAGGTGAGACAGCTCTTTCAGTTCTGGAAGCTGTGACACACTCAAATACTCTAGCTTTGCCATGTTTTTCAGAATGTCTGATTCTAAGGTGATTACAGTACAGTAGAATATTCTGAGATGTTGCAGGTGGGTTAGGATCTTAAAAGAGATTGGCAACATTCTCAACTTATAAAACTTCAACAATTCTAGGTGTTGTAGATTTGCCAAATCACCGAAACTACTAGGTAGTGATAAGAGCATCGAACAACCATCTAATTGCAAGTGCTCCAAATGATTGGAGAAGGCAAAATTCCTCTGGAAGACTCCTCAAATCCATGCTAGGATACACGACTATCTTCTTCAAATACTGCAAAAGTCCTATCGACTTTGGAAATCTTTGGAATCTTTCGTAGTTATAAATAACCAACTCTCGTAATGGGGTTCAACTCTCAATGGTGAGTATAAATGCCATGCACCATGATTCCATGAGGTGTGTTGCTGTACGTTTGAGGCATCTGCGTTCTATTTCGCAATAGCTTCATTCTAGCAGCTGTTTCATTCGTCAATTCAGATGGTGGTGTGTTTGTGTCTTGGTCTTTTGCTTTCTCGTCTTGCTCCTTGACTGCCCTTTTGTTAATGCAACCTCGTTATTCCCCGCATTAGCAGCTAATATAAATAGAAGCGGCCCATGGCCTTGCGCCCGGATTTCCTGTGGATGCCTGTCGGAAGCACATCCCAGGCATCCAGATGCATGTGGATGCCTCTACTGGAAACACATCCTAGGCATCCAGATGCGTGTGAATGCCTCTAGGAGGCATCCCCACGCATCTAGATGCCTGGGATGAGCTTTTGGCAGACATCCACAGGGAATCTGCCTCCGCTCCCGCATCAACAGTCATCCGCTCCCGCATCCGGGCTAATCCTAGACGCATCAGTATCTTAGAAAAATATAATTTTCAATAAAATAAAAAAACTAAATTAAATTTTGTTAATTTTTTTAATCTATGAATACTAAAATAATATTATATTAAGTTCAAATAAATTATAATAAATTTAAAATATTCATAAATTGTATATTTGGTTTCTGGATTCAGCAGTGTAGTATTTTTTGCATCAACGTTATTGATCACACTCCATGATCTATCATTAGAGTTAGAGAGCTGCAAGAGAAAAAAATGAATAGATAACAATACTACACAACTCTTGCAGCTCTCTCATCCTGATGATGGATCATGGAGTGTGATCTGAAACGTTGATGCAAAAAATACTACACAGTTGAATCCAGAAACAAAATATACAATTTGATCTACGTATTGTGAAAATCTAATCTCGTTGATATTCATAAATTGATAAATTCAAAATTTCAGTTTGTTTTTGATTACGGTAAAAGCAGGTTTTGAAGGGAACCCCGAAACCCTTTAACAAAACAAAGGAAGGAAAGGCAAAAAAAGCCCCAACGAACAACAGATTGTCCCAAGGAGGGGACCAATCAACAGAGGGTCAAAACCCAGATTCAGCAATAACTATTATCAAAACAAAAAACAAAAGATCAGCTGGAAAGAAAACAGAGAAGAAACCCGCCAGCACTAAAATCAGAGAGATTTCAGAAGGTTTTCAGCTTCCACCAGCTGAGTCCTCATTGTAGTCACGTTCTCTCTCAGCTTCAGAAGGTCTGGATCTTCATTCTTTTGCACCTTAGATCTAGTACGAGTTCCGGGTCCCGAGTGCTGGGAAGAAACTGGGTGGTCAGCAATATCTTTATTGTTTTCCAACCAACTACTCAGAGAAATCAGATTCTCGAGTGTTGCTTTCATTCCTGTATTAACCAGTGTGAGTAAGTATT
>MU228433.1:1712798-1725299 GCA_018584345.1 Thuja plicata | reverse complement strand
CATAGGTAATGTGCACTTACCATAGGAACATTCATATCATCTATCATGATCTGTTTCAGCCATCATAAGATGTCTATCACAATAGAAGATCATGGTCTGTTTAAGGAACTCAATCCACCATGCAAGATATCATCTATCATGATCTGTTTCAGTCATCATAATATGTCTATCATGATAGAAGATCAAGTTATTGTAAGATCGTCACCTTCCAATAAATTTTACAAATACAAGTGATAATCATTTGAAAGTTGTCACTTTCTCATGATTTACACAGGGGGTAGGCCCATTAAAAACATGGAGTCACACACATGACATCCACCATGCATCAACGCAGAGGGTGGAAACAAGGGATTTTACCTCGAACTTCTCTCATAGAGAAGAACTCATTGAGCAAATGTCAATCTGTTGATCTTTTCATCCAAGATTGCTTAAGATAAACTTGTCAGACTCCCTCTGAATCTGATATCAATCTTTCTTTTCCTGCAAAAGCATCCCCGGAAAAGACCAAGGCAAATAGCTCTTATAGTACGTATAGAAATACACATAAGAGAGAGACTACAACGAGTAGATAAAGTAATACACAAGAATAATAAATACTTATCTGCGCATAAACATCCTTGATATAAGTTTCTCCAATGAGGGTGCATATTTAACAATTCAGAAAATGTTCTCAATATTGATTGTTTTAACCATTGATAGTCGACCACCATATTCTTAGCCCTCATTCGCTATAAGTGACTCAACGTTGTTATGTCATTACTAACAACATATCCAAGGCGACAGAGCTTTCCTTCGATCTCTATCTTCTAGTGATTATGGTTCGTCATGTGTAATTCATAACATTCATTGCTTAAGTCTCCATGTCGAAGAACACTAATATTCATGTATTCTGTCATGTCCTCTCGAACACTCGCAATTGATGGTGACCCGCCCCATGCGGTTCATCTCATCCACGAGCCGCCTCTTCATGACTCATTCCCACTAAATCCTACTACGCCCCTCAGATCGAAGTCTTCCCAAAGGCCCGATACACTCTCCACGCAGAATTGAAGGAAGTCCACGCGGTGGACTTGATCCCACGCGCAGTCTTCAACCGCCAGCGACTTGCACTTGAATCGACACCACCCGTAAAAACTCTGCCAAGAAAGACTATTTCGAAGATAGTCCAAAAGACACCATATGATGCACGGTAAAGGCTCAACGACAGTTACATGCCATGTCGTTTTGTATCAACCGGTCACAAACTTGATTGAACCTTATTCCATATACAATAAAATCTGATGATAATAGACGACGCTCTTTATGATGCCAACAAGCTTGATAATCCAAACAGACTTAACACTTGACGACGCTTGCCTTTCAACATATACAATGACGTTTATAAGGGAGAGCCGTTGCACCTTTGAAGCATTCAAGACAAAGACATATATGAAGAAAGGCGAACGCTGGATTCAATAAACTCAATAAGCAGTAGATCCGATAATTCTCACATTACACATCGGACTCGTTCATCGTAAAGATATAAATTTTTCTTTAATAAAAATGCACTAAATTTTCCAATAATATTCATCGATGAGAATATCGATGACGTCACATAAGTTCAGACATAATGTCTCCCCCGAATGGCTGATAATCATAGTCCTTATGATCGTGTTTTCCTTTTGTCTGTTCACTCCAGATTTTAGCTATTCTGAAATGAATCTATCTACCATGCCTTACATGTGCAGCTTGGCTCTGATACCATGTTAAGTTTTAGGATCACTGCAAATGTAATAGCATTGCTAATGTTGTATGTGTTTTTCAAATGCAACAATCTCTCTTTCATTTATATTGAGAATGAGGCTAGGTCTATTCATTATTACAAGATTAATATAATACCAATTGATTATATATATATATATATATATATATATATATATATAATATCTTTGAATCATTATTATATTAGTTTCTCCTAATAGTATTTTAGATATATATCTATATATATTATATCATATATATCTATATATCTTCAATAGTTTAGTCTCATAGAATTTATCCGACAAAAGCTACAAAACATCAACAATATATACATATATATATATATATGTATAACTATATATGTATATATATATATATTCACATAATCTAAAAACTCCTGTCACTTATTTATGCAATGTTGGGCTCCATTACAATTGAGAAGTAAAGTTGTTTCAGCCACCCACTGTTTCTTTTGTTTAACTTTCAATTAGGAGCCATTAATGCCATATTTCCTACCTTTGTGTAACATGCAGCCCTATTTGTGCTCTGATTTTTTTGTGTTTTGGAATGTGTTTTTTGAATTGTTTTTGCAATGCTTCAATGACAAATATAGTGCAGATAAATAGGAAAAATTGCATCACTTTAAATATAAGAAAAATAAATAATACTTAGAAATTAGATAGCAACAGATTTAAGAATTTATTCTTGATCTGATTTTTAATATTTCTCAATTATAATGACAACCCAAATCGTAAAATGATATAAGATATCTAAATCCCACATGCCCGCATAATGTAGGCGAGAAATTGTTATGGTAAATTGATGTTGTTGTAGTTGTATTAAACAGAGGAAATGAAAGCTCCTTATATAGATTTACAAAGACGGTGTTTCTAAAAGAAACAATCATGAACTAAAGACGAAAATTGAAACTACCTAATAAACTAAAGATTAACTAAGATGACCATTAAATAAACATTATAATATTCTAATACCCTCCCTTAATGGTCATCGTCTAGCTGCTGTCTTTTGGACACAAATTCTCCTCAACACTTCGTTGCTGCTGAGACCCTCCCGGGATCTGTAAACTGTTAATGACCAAGAAGCCAAAATCCATCCAGAAAAAAATAAAGAAGGCTGCCTTTTCTTCATAATGCTCTGCAACGAGAGACAAGAGCCTGCCACTGACTCTGCCACTGAGATGAGTCCGCTATTAACCCTCTTAGAATCTGCAAAACATTGGACCATAAATCATCACCAAACGTCCAACCTAATGTTGGATAACAAAACTATCCTTCCCTGGAAACAAAGATACACTTAGAACAGTTGTCACAATTTTGAGGAAAAATCGACAAACCCTCCAAACTTTGCAGATCAGTAGGATGCCCCAAAACCGACTACAAAATACCATGATTTGAAGATTACAAAGCATTGTTTATTCGGAAAAAAAACGGGTAAAAACCCTAAAACAGGAACACCTGTCATGAAATCCCACGCGAACTTTGTGTATTATGGAAACCAAAAATGATTTTTGAGGAGAAAAATCGACGAAAACCCAACACAATTTTTGAGGTAAAAATTGATCAAAACCCAACACAAAATCCGAGACATGGATTAGAATATGAAACTTTGTTTTTTAGGAAAAACGGTAAAAACACTTTTACAAAACGATTTCAAGGCAAAAAACCGCACAAAAACCCAAAATAAATTGTTATGGAGAAAAATTATAAAAGCCACCCACTAATTTTTTTTGGACAAAAAATTAGAAAACCCACAATAATTTTTTATGGAGAAAAATTATAAAACCCGCCCACTAATTTTTTTTGGACAAAAAATTGGAAAACCCACAATAATTTTTTATGGAGAAAAATTAGAAAAGCCAACAAATAATTTTTGAGGAAAAGTAATTAAAACCCATCATAAATTTTTCAAGGGAAAAAATTATGGAAACCCAACAAAATTTTTTTTAAGGAAAAAATATTAAAACCCAACAGAGAATTTTTGAGGAAAAAATTGTAAACCCAACAGAGAAACCTTCATGCGGCAAAACACGAGACTTCACATGGTAAAATAACACATGCAAGAAAATGCAACTCACAAAAAACACATGCAAGCAACATGCAAGTACATGCAACCCTCGAAAATCAGAGACTTTTGCTCAAACCAAGAAATTACACAATCAAAACCCTCGACCAAGCTCGCAATTTTCAGCAATAATCTTCGAAGACGAACCACAAATTTTTCATAAAATACCTCCAACGGTTTTTATTTTTGGAAAAAAATTCTAGATCAAAAGAGGCTCGGATTTATTTTAAAAAATCGCCAAATTATATGAAATGCCATTGATCCACTTTGATACCATGTTACACAGGCCAAATGATTAAATGATGGGATGTTTATTAACAAATAACAAAAACGTTCTTATAGAATGTACAAACAAGATGTTTCTAAAAAGAAATATTCGAGAATTAGAAAGAACTTATTTACAAGATATTAGCGAAATCTAGAGTGACCATTAAAATAGAAACTAACTGAAGGAGAGATTTATTCGAATAGAAATAACTGGAGCTGCTCAGAAAATATGCATTAGGTGGTGTCAAAATGGTCCCATAATGGATGGAAGATCTGGAAATGTCAAACAGTAGCAAGATATTCCAATAAATGCATATTCTAGCTCTTACAAACCCCAACGGCTGCAGTAGAAACTTCACGTGGCCCTTCAAGAAGTGGTACTGCTAGCTGGGAATGATACAACCAGCTAAGGAGAAGATATAACCAGCAAATCAAACTAAACCCTCTTCAATCTTCTAGAAATCTTGTCTCTTCAAATCTGATATATAGAAAGCTCTTAAAGTCTGATATTTAATTTCCAATATGCTCAAATGTGACATCTAAATGAAATCATCAAATATTCTCCAGATTGTATCTCTCAACAACGTAGAAAATGTTGCTTGCAAGGGTTTTTCATCCTCAGTTGAAAGATGAAGAAGCAATCTCCTCCAAAATAGATGCAAGATCAAAATCAAAACTTAACGTGTCCAAACTGAGAGCCAACAAGTCTCTTTTATACTTTTTCCAAGGGGATCGACAACTTTCTCCCAGGGAACTCTATTAAATAAAGTTGTTTCTTTTTATTTCCCCAAAGTCTCATTAAATTAAAGGGGTCGTATATTTAAAATATTTCACTTTACTTTATAATTGCTCCTCTTAAAATACTATAAAGTTAAATCTTTAATTTAACTTTATTAAGTTATAACATCATTATTTAAGTCTTTGGACTATATCAAAAGTTGAAATGATCATTAAAACTAAACCCACCAACAAACTAAAAATAGTAAGCGTGCCAACTAACTTTGTCGGTGCCCATAACTGACTTACCAAAAATAGTGTGGGGGAATTAACCCAAAAAGGCTCTAGAAAAGAGTGTTATGCTCATCATAACTATCTAAACCCAAGTTACCAGATACGGAGCTCAGATGCTGGATGCGGATGCGGATTCGCTTTGGATTGCGGATGCGGATGTGGAAGGATTAAGTAAACAATGTCTTTAATTGTACAGTCCGCAGGCTTTAGTATTTATTGGTATTATATTAATGATTAATCTCGTCGAATATATATTTCATACGCCGTTGTACTGGGAACAGGCAGAGAGGCAGCTCCCGATGGTCAGGGTTAAGAGATGTTTATAATATAAGCCATGCATTTCATCAGGATAACAATGCCCATTCTATCTAACAACATAATTTATAATTATTAATATTGTAATGAAGTAATAGTATATAATATTGTTAGATGAAATTTCATCAGGTTAACGATGCCCACTCTATCTGATGAAATTTATAATATTGTTTAGGATAACGATGTATTCTTTACTTGGATAAGATATTATATGTCGTGCGATTACTATGATTTAGAATAGTAAATTCATTAGTTAATAGTTATGAAAAGATACGCAACTCTTTATAAAACATTACATCCGTTCAAGTTATAAATATAGATATAGATAGGCTTATTTAAATATTTTTAAACTATCAATTGTCATTTAATATTTATCTTTGGCATTTGGCTTTGATCAACGATGAAGTATCATACTATAAAATGATTTAATTCTGATATCTCTATAATTTTTTGTGTATATATATATATATATATATATATATATATATATATATATATGATTTAAATAAAAATATATAAATGTACCCAAACGCATCCAAAACCCCTCAAAAAAATTTCCACGTATCCATGTACCGGATTCTCATACCTGCATCTGCATCCGAGCCGGTAACTTAGATCTAAACATTGAACTGCTCTTGATACTGCCTCCAAGATTCCCTAACCCCACTCATTAGCTTAGGGAAATCAATTGAATAGGCTAGCAGTCCCATCATGTTGAACTAACTAAGGAATGGGACATTACAGTGCGCCCTTCTCGAAATTGCTTTTCCTCAAGCAATCTCAACTTTGGGTGATGTAGAATCCTGCTTGTTCTCCCTGATTTCTTCAATCTACTCGGTTTGATTTTGTTTTCAATCTGCATTTGTGTTGTATCGATAATGGAAATATTTTGAGGCATTTTATTTAAGGTACCAAAACAATATAAATGGCATCTAAAAGATTAAAACTACTGATATGGGGTAAGCGACTAGGGTGAGCTGGGTTGTTTCGGCAGGTGTATAGCAATTATTGTATTAATCTAATATTAATACTATTTTTTGAACATTGTAAAAATTCTTTTTTGTACGTTAGTTTCTTCAACATCCGTATTTTTTGATGTCTAAGATGTTTGTAACAGTTTTTCTGCAACAGCCATTATAAAATATTCTTTATTTTCTCATTTTTTTGCATGTGCAGGTTTTGAGCTATGACGGTTTACATTCTCCTGATTCACTTGCAACTACAGCTGCTGCAGTTGCACTGTAACTCCCATTTTAGTAATTTTTGCTTTTTTGATATCTGCTAGTTTTTTTGATTGTTTTCATTGATTCATCAAACATGTGGATACTGGGTTTTACAGGACGTTTTATAAGTATGTCGAGAGTGGAAAATAGATTTATTTGAGACTTATTGCTTATAACAGCTATTTGCATGTATTTTACAGAGCGTTATCCGAAGTGCCAATATCACAAACTGTTGCAGGTGTGAGGGTTGGCCTGATACAAGATCAATTCGTGATTAATCCAACAGTTAAACAGATGAGGAAGTCCAAGTTAGACTTATTGCTTGCAGGAACAGCTGAAGCAGTACTAATGATTGAGGTTTATATTCCATAATTATATTTAATGAATGGGAAATATCATAATATGTAAACTCATCAGGTTTTATTGAATTTTAGGTGGATTGTCATTCTACTATAAAACTTTTCCTTTTATAACAGCATTTCAATCTTATGGGAAATTTGTTTGATGTTTTTTACTTTCTCTAACCATTATAAAGAAAACATCTGAGAGGGCTGTACAACCACTGATAGCAGGACATTAAAATATTGTTTGTGCCAATTCAGGGAAAGTTCAACAGAGTTGTAGCATCATTCTTTTTGGTTGAATATTCCTAAGTACTAGTCAACAAAATATTTTGCTGGAAAGCTGGTAAAATATAGACAATCACTTTGATAGATTGGATGGTCACGAGAAAAATCAATATTGTCATTTTCATGGGTCTTGTGAAACCATGAAATTACATGTCCAATTAGCTTTTTTGCTACGAATTACCTTCGGGATTGAACTAGTTTTTGTAATTTTTGCATACAGTCCTTTTTATAATGGAAGTATGCTTTTACCAAATGATACTAGGCCAGATATGGGCACGGTCCTGTTTACATAAAGCTGTAACTCAAATTGTGTGAATGGAAGCTAAATGATGAAACAATGTTGTTATGAATTTGTATCCGAGTTATGGTAGAGTCATTAGGCAGTTCTTTTTCATGTCAGAACCTTTGATACTTCTCATTAAGACATATGGCGACACTGAAATAATTTTGCAAAATCTTAAATGCAGAACCTTGCCCTGTCATTTCTAATTCAGCAGTACAATTCATTCTTAGGAATTGAAATCGATCTATACCTGCTGTTCTATTATGCTGCAGTCATTACATTATTTGTCAATGTTGTGTAGTTATCTTATCAAACCAGGTGCTGTTGTACGAGAAGGTTGAGCACTCTGTTATAAATGAGTTATGGTGTATATTTTAAACAGACCATACATTCAGATGTTGGACTTGGCATACCTTTTATGACTTCTCTTTATTCATAGAGGTTAGCAAGAGCAACTTTAGTTTATGGATTTAGTTGACTAGAGCTCTTATATTGATATTGTTTTGAGTTTTGATCTGCTGAACTAAATTACCATATGAATTTTTATCTATGTTCCATGGGGATGCATCCCCTAGCTTGGTACCCTCGTCCCCCTACTGGAAACATTTCAGGGACTTGGGGACGACCAGGAAACATCCCCTCCTTGTCCCTCTTTTCAGCCAATTTTTTTTATCCGACCTAACACAAAGTTCAATCTTTATAGTAATAAGTAATAATTTATATTAAATACGTTTACCCTTGTGAGTATTCATCACAGTCCACTCCCACCCATCTAAATCTTGATTAAAGATACTTGACAAACTTTCCTTTCTATCAAGCTCAAATTGGGATCGAGTCATCATCTTGCTAACATTGATATGGCATCTGATACCTATGTCCATGATCAGTTCTTTCATTTCAGTCCTTTTACCGTATATCTCCAAACAATATATTCCACCCAAATATAGGTAAATATAATTAAAATTAGTATCTATTGTGTGCTTTATGTCAAAGCTCACATTTTTGATGAGATTTCCGTAAAACTCTTCAATATCGAGCATTAAATAAATCCGGTGGTCGAGCAACACAAAATCATACCTGAAGCAAGAAATTTGGTTGAGAAGTAGAACAAAAAGATGAAATTCTAATTTTTCAACAATGGGAAACTGAAAAGTTTGAATTTTTTACACAAAGGGAAACTATGATTATTGTTTTAACTTTTGGGTCAAGGAACCATTGAGGCCATTCTTTTTTGTGTTAGGTGGATTCTTCTCACACAAGGGCTAAAATTTCCAAAGTTGTGTGATGTCCCCGATTTAGCAGTTGTTTGTGGGACAGGATTGTTAGCCCATCATTGCGACCCTCGTGGGGTAATGCTTTGTTTTGAGGGTCTCTTGGTCAGGACTTACTATTTTGGGTAAGTCACCTCTTGCCAGTTTCTATTTCTGGATGGTGGAATTCGGTGTTCAGTGTTAAATATGATTTGGAGATGGATCAATTGGATTAATTAAATCTTCCTTATTTAATAAATCTTGGAGTTATAAGTTATATATTTAATATTTAATGATATCTTATGTTTTATATGAGACTTTATTATTTAAGGTGGATATCATTAATTTGGCTTATATCCTAAGTTTGGAGGGAATAAGTTTTAAGCTATATGAAGTGTGTGGTTGAAGACTTGTAAATCGAGCTTGAAGAGGAAGATTCAGTTTATATAAGGATTTCGAAAGCAAAGGAGAATTCATTCTATGATTTTTATTAAACTTGTGAATTGGAGAATTGAAGAGGGTTTTCAGAACTTTTTGCTAATTGAATTGTGAATTCAATCTAGTATTTCAGCACTCTGAATTGGACGTTCATGTCTAGTGAATTGTGTGTGGGTGGCGACAGTGGTGAGAAATTGCAGTGGTTTGTTTTGATTCAGCGTTAGCTGTAAGAGGAGGCTGTGAATTGTATGTTGGAGTGATTGCATTACGGGTGGGATGTGAAGCTGTTCAGTGACTTGGCGTCACTCTTTCCCTTAGCCTTCAACCGCGTTAGGAACCACCAGCTGCGTCCTTCTTTGAAACGCGTGGAGGAAGTAATGTGTATGGTGGCCAACATGAATTGCCGCAGATAGCAATGGAGTCTTAAGGCCAGCAAGCTGGGAGAATCTATGTGGTTGACATGGGAGGCACTGATTTAGTATTCACTTAGAGTTGGTTACATTCCATTCAGGCTTTTTATCTCAGCCTCAAAGATATGGAGATGAAGTTTGAGGTAGATGGCAAGAAACACATACTCAAGGCAATCAGGGAAGAGAACTTGAGGACTATGTCACTTAGAGGTATACAACGTCTCATTCGCCATGATGCAGTTGAGTGGGCAGCACAGTGTAGGATTTTACCCACACTTGAGGGGTCAGGAAAACCAGTTTATCACCCTGACATATAGAAATTGAGAACTAAACACTCCAAAGTGTTTAGTGATTTACCACATGGCAGGCCACCTGATAGGGGAATAGAGCACATTATTGAGTTGGAGGAGGGCACTAAGCCCATCATGATTACTCATTACAGGCATCCTAAGCGCATGAAGGATGAGATAGAGAAAACTATCCAGGGGCTGATTTCTATGGGGCATATTAAGCCTAGCAAATTACCTTTTGCTTCTTCAGTGGTTCTGGTGAAGAAGAAGGATGGTACCCTCAGGATGTGTATAGATTACAGGATGCTGAATCGGAGGACCATTAAGAACAAGTATCCTATTCCGCACATTGATGAGCTGATAGATGAGTTGCATGGGGCATGCTACTTTTCTAAGATTGACTTGAGATCCGGTTACCATTAGATCCGGATGCGGGAGGAGGATATAGAGAAAACAACATTTCGATGTCACTGTGGACATTTTGAGGTTTTAGTCATTCCCTTTGGGTTGACTAATGCTCCAGCCACCTTCCAGTCTACCATGAACAGAGTTTTCCACAGTTAGTTGAGGAGGTTTGTTCTGGTCTTCTTCGACGACATATTGATTTACAGCAAGACGTGGGATGATCATCTTGCTCATTTGGATACTGTGTTGGATATTCTGGATAGGGCTTCTTTGTATGCAAAGGAGTCCAAGTGTGCTTTAGGAATGACTGAGTTACTGTATCTTGGTCACATTATCAGTTCAGAGGGAGTACGTATGGATCAAGATAAGGTCCGAGCTATCCTGGATTGGCTTGCTCCTGAGAGTTTGACACAACTCAGAGGGTTCATTGGGTTGTGTGCCTTCTATCGCAGATTTGTAGCGGGGTTCTCATAGCATGCAACTCCCTTGACTGATTTGACCCGTAGGGGTGCTTTTGAGTGGACTTCTCAGGCATAGGAGTGTTTTGAGAAGTTCAAGTTGATCATGACATCGTGCCCGGTTTTGGCGTTGCCAGATTTTTCTAGGCCCTTTAATTTGCATTGTGATGCTTTAGGTGAGGGCATTGGTGCGGTACTTTCGCAGGATCACCACCCTATTGTTTTTGAGAGCCGGAAGCTCAGGGGTCCTGAGAGGGTCTTTACTGTTTATGATAAGGAGATGTTAGCCATTATGCATGCTTTGGCTAAATTTAGGCAGTACTTGGTCGGTAGTAAATTTTGCATCGAAACTGATCATAACAGCTTGAAGTATTTCCTTGGGCAGTGTGATCTCAATGAGAGACAACAGAAGTGGGTTAGTAAACTGCAGTCTTATGATTTTGATATCTCATATATCAAGGGTACTTAGAATGTGGTTGCTGATACACTTTCCAGGAGGCCTCACTCGGGTTCTATGACAATGATATCTGAGGATTGGAGGCATTTGATTGTTGTGGAGTATGCTAGGGATTAGTGGGCTGTTGGTTTTATTGATGGGATCATAGAGGACAACAGGTTTACACTTGTGAATGAGTTGATCATTTACAAGGAACGGGTGTTATTGGTTCCAAGATTGGGTGTTCGTTTGGTGGTGTTTAGAGCTTTCCACGATTCTCCCTTAGCAAGGCATCCGGGTTTGTTTTTAAACGTATAGGCAAATGTGGGAGAGATTCACTTGGAAAGGCCTGAAGTTCGATGCGTAGTAGTATGTTAGAGTGTTCAGTTTGTCAGCAGAACAAACAAGAGCACACCTATCCAGCTGGGTTACTGCAGCCATTGCCCATTCCTAAGCGGAAATGGGAATGCATCTCTATGGACTTCATTGTGGGCTTGCCTAAAGCTCAGGGTAGGGATTGCATTTATGTGGTGGCGGATTGGCTTACGAAGTATGCCCACTTCTTTCCGATAACTACTTTCTCAGCCAGACAGGTTGCAGATTTATTCTTCCCGGAGGTGTTCAGATTGCATGGTTTACCCCGTAATATAGTAAGTGACCAAGATAGCTGTTTTATGAGTCACTTTTGGCAGGATGTCTTCCGGTTGTGTGGGACAGAGTTGACTCCCAGTACTAGTTACCACCCTCCGAATGATGGTCAGACAGAGATTTGTTGTGAAGTCCTTCACAACATTGCCCCAATTCTTGGGGACCCCCTAATTTTGAAATTTGGCTTGAAGGTGTTGATGGCAAATTGATGGAATCCGGCATTGAGGAGGTTAGAAACTTCAAAGGAAATGATGATAATACTGAACTGAGACAGTCATGGCTGCCCAGCTCTCCCCCTCTGCTCTCCACCAGCCTTGGTGATTGATATCCTCCTCAACATGGAGGTCAAATAGCATAGGAGTGAATGAGGAACAAGTTGTGATGTTTTTGAAATTCTAGGAGCTTAAGTTTTGCTGCTGTCCTATGACTGGGCGGATTCCGCCCAGCCATAGGACAGTCTGTCCTATACCCTTGGGATTTCCGCCCAGTTCTTCCTCTTTGGCTTTCCAAGCCTCTCCCTCTTAATGATTGGGGTCTCAATTGACATGGCCATGGAAAACGAATGAATGCAATAACATTATGTTTAAGGATGGAAACTTGATCACAAGACACAAGT
>MU228433.1:1664090-1679060 GCA_018584345.1 Thuja plicata | reverse complement strand
GCTACAGGCAGATTGGGTGTTTCGTTCATATCTTCCTCTCTACTTGTCCGATGCTTATGTCATTTTGAGGGAATGATTTCAAGAAGATATTGAACTGATTGAAGGCAGATTATAGCAGTACTATAGCACAACACTATTCATGTTACTATAGCACGACACTATTCACGCTACTGTAGCGCGACACTATTCACAACACTATTCACGCTACTGTAGCGCGACACTATTCATAGGTACTATTCATGCCACTGTAGCAGCAGATTTCGTAAACATTTGTAGTAATTCGTGAGTTGATAACTTGCCATGTATTTGATTCTTATTGAGATAATATTTTACCAGCAGTAGTCAGTTTCCAGTTTGCATATTATTGTAGTTTCCTTGTTCATGTTGTGTGTTTTCAAATCTATGCCAAAACATAAACAAACAAACAAATGTCTCATTTTCGGAAGTCATAAGGGGATTAAAACATTACATGGAGAAATAAGGAGTTGGACGCAAATTGTTTGACTAAATTCCTATTAGCAGTGGGTTTGGTTTTTGGGCATTCTAGGGTGCTCATTACAAATTACCATACATAGCCAATTGATTAATTTGCTAACTATAATGTATATTTCCAAGTGCGACGACACTATCGTCTACATTAGCGCCCTCAAAAACGTGTCGTTTTCCAGATGATAGAAAATAGAATGGGGCTTAGTGAATAGAATAAAACGACTAAGAAGATGGGTGAGAAGATGTCCCTGGAGTAGAAGATGTCAGTGTGGTGATGCAGGGGTCTCATTTACTCACGCCACTCTTATATTCTTCATATTGTGGTGGAATAATCCCTTCAACAACGTTCTCTATCTCCCTGATTTGTATCATGTTACATTCAGGATGAAAGACCTCATAATCTTCCAGTGAAACAAGCCATTGAGGGAGCTAGTCTCATCTTCGGAGCAATCCTCCACTTCCAGCTTCCCTTTGTCATTTGCTTGCATTGTCCTCCGTTCATCCAGCCCAAAATCTTTCCTGTCACATTCTGAGTCAGAGGATGCCAATTCCTTGCTCACGACCTGACTTCTTAGGTCGTTGAGGTACTTTGTTCTCCACTTTCAATGGACAGGGTGTTTCGTTTCTAGTTGTGAGTCGCTTTAGAAGAGATCAACCAACCTCTCCCGAGAAGAGTGTCTTCATCTCCAATGGGATGACCACGAAGTCGAGGAAGAAGTGTTATGTGCCGATTGTCTCCTTTGGTGCCATCAGTCTTCTCCATGGCTTGCTGCCATGTTGGTCGACACCGACCAAGTAGAAGGTTGGCATGCAAATTTTTTTGCTGTTCAAGACACTCGCAAGTTTTTTTGGTAGCACATTGATTCTTGAGCCTCCGTCAACAATGGTGTCTGTTAATTTTCTGCCCATGATCTTTATCTCCATGGCGATCGACTTCCTTCTAATGCTTATTGCCAATAACATGTGTTCGCTGTCTACATCCCCTTCGTGTACTGGTTCCTCCGTTGGCTTCTTCTGTTCATGGCTTATTGCTTCACAAACTATATTTGTAATTGCCATTTTTAATTGTGGCATAGTGTAATATCCCCTTTCTAGTGTTTATAGCATCATGTTTTTAGCCTATTTCCCCATAGTCTTGTAGGTCAACGAGAACATTTAGGGGATTTTGAGGCCTTTTGGCCTGGGCAGTTTCAGTTGCAAATCATTTTGATGTGTCTGGGTACAATTTTAGGCATACTTACTATGTGTAGTAAGTCATTCGGGCATGGTCAAGACCTTCAATGATAATGTCATGTCAATGGTAAATGTTTAATATCGATAGATTTTATTATCATTGATATGATTTATCAATGCATCAATAAAGCTGGTTTGTAAAGTTAAATATAAGGACTTAACGTTATTGATGCAGGACTATTGTTAAGTGTGAAATATTTAAAGTCCCTTTATTTAATAACACATTGGAGACATTAAATGTTTGGGGGCTTAAGTTAAAGGGCGAATTATTTAAAATAGCATGAAGAAATATTAAAAAGAAAAAGCAATCGTGATAAAATAGGGGAAAAGCAATCGCGAGAAAACAGGGGGAAAAAGTAATCCCGAAAAAATTGAAGATCTCTCTTTCAACATGTTTGAAATTATATGATATTGATGAAATATTGGAGAAATTCTTCTTCAAGGGTTTGTGAGGATGAAATCACTCTTGAATAACATTCTCTTCACTATTGAAAGACATAGTCAGGAGTATTGCTAAGGATGTATTGCAAGGTAATTACATTTGAGAAAGATATTTCTTTCATTTATCAATACTCAATTGCTAGGAGAGTTTGATAGGAGAGTAAGTGGAGTTTGCTAGTGTCTTGCTATAAACAAGTTGCTGGTGACATTTTTCATCATCTTGGATGGAATAGTATATGCTGTACAGATCAAAAATAGCCCAGATTTAAGTCGCACCATTTGAAAAGGGTTTGGAGGGCTTTACATGCATGCAACACACTCAAACATTACCGTTTCAGTCTGCTGCACACTAGCATTCATCCGTACTAGTCTGAAACATCGAGTGTTGGATCGAACTGGCTAACAAAGGGCAGAAAGAGGGTGCCGTACTGATATGAAGCTGAATAAGTGTGCCCTACTTATCTATGGTGGATGTACATGTGTGCAGTTGAGTTTTTGGTCAGTGTTTGTGGTAGGCATTTCTTGCTATCACTGTTTGAGTATTATTAAGCACTGTATATGTAGCCGGATCTGAGCATTCATGAAATATAGTCTTTTGGCATTGTTTACAACATTAAAACATAATATAAATCTGTATATTATTCTGAAAGTATATTAAGTTCTAATTTTGGTTGTTAATACTTTCATCGGTTTAGTAGATGCAATATTGTATTTATTGTTAGATTGGCTTGGTATATTGTCATCACTATAAAACATCTGAAAAAGAATATAAGAGTGCAAAGTAGGGTAGACCCTTACACTTCGTTCATAGAAGGTCTGTCACCTTGACAGGGATCGTTGTTTGCAACACCTGTCTCACTATGTTGTTTTCGCACTCTGACCGTAGTGGAGTGCTAGTGGCTTCATTTGAGGCTCTCCTTTCCTCCGCTATTGCTTGTTACACTTTAGCTTTGGCTTCCTAGAGTATTTCCTTCTCGGTACAACGGTCTAGATATATTGCCTTTTTTGTTTGTAATCTCATGATCACTAGTACTTCGTTTGGCTCCTCCACTACCAACATGTTCACTCCTTTCTGTTTCGCGTAGTCAACATCTTCATGGTTTCTAGGTTCACACCACTTGCATAACATGCCAAAGTAATTTTGACTGTTGTGATAGTCACAAGCAAAACAACCCCATTCATTGCACTTGCAACATTGGATATTTGGTCTTCCTTTTGCATCGTATTGGATTTTGCTCCGTGTGCCACTATTATTATTATTATTGTTATTGCCTGGCTTGTTACGATATCCTCAAGGTGATGAATTTGCACTAGCAGTTGATTTTTGTGGTGTGGATGGCAGGGTTTCCGGTTCCCCTTATGCAAAGAGCACTTGTGCGCTTATTGTCTTTGAGTTGTATGGGCATTCCATGATGGAATGTTCTAGTACTTGAAAAATGGCACAAAACAACTTCGTTGAACAGGTGGATTTCGTGTGACCTTCTACCTTGCAGTTGGTGCACCATACTTCTCTAGTTTGCTTGGAGGTTTCTTTCTCTGCCTTGAGTTCCCTCATCATGTGCATCATATCCCTCCGGAGGGCTTGTACAATTTATGATTCATCATCATTGTCATTGTCCTCCGTACTATCTTCATCACTGGCACTCTTCTTCCCATGTGATGTTTTGGCTTCACTTTTGATGTCCATCGCATGATTGTAAGCATCGAGGTACGAGGACATGGGTACTACCTTTATCTTTTTCCTCAAGGAGGGAATCAACCCTTCAATGAACAAACGTTTCTTCAATCTATCAGGTGGTAGGGCCTCCGTCTTGCCAATCAACTCGTTGGCCTACAATTCTAAGCTCGTACGCTCTCATTCTTCGCTTGCTCAGTGTTATTGATTTAGGCCACAATCTCATTGTCATTCCTAAGGAGTTTAAACTCCTTGAATGCCTTCTTTAAATCTTCCCAAGTTTCTATTTTTTCTTGATCCAAACCCGAGAACCAATCAATGGCTATTCCCCATAGTGTGGCAAGGAATGTCCTTAGTCAATAATGTCTATCTACTTGCCTACTTGCAGAGCATATGGTCTCACATATCTTGCGATGCTGCACTGAATCATCCAATCCATTCCCAAGGACCTTAGGGAGTTTTTGCCTATCCAGGCTAGGACTTGTTAGGGGGGGGAAGGGGGTCACCATTTTTGAATAGTATGCACCGTGTACTGAGGATTTGACTAGACTGCTTCACTCTTGCTCACGTTCTGGTGCTTCTTTACTCTCGACCATGTGTGAGCCCTCTAGATGTTCACCATAAGTGTGCCTTGTACCTTGATTACCTTCTTCTAACTTGATCTCGGTCCTCCTTGGGGCCTTTCGCTCAGGGCCCCCTATTCTCGATTTGTGATGTCCCCAAATTAGTAGTGTCTGGGAGCCTGATTGTGGTTAGCTCATCATTGCGACCCTCGTGAGTTGACAATATGTTTTGAGGGTCTCAGTGGACAAATTTGCCATTTTTAGTAAGTCTGGACTTGCCATTTTTAGTAAGTCGGTTGGGCCAGTCACTATTTTTGGCAGTGCAGTGGGTGGCCATGTCGATCAGTCATTACCAGCAGTGAATGCGGGATTTATCGCATGAGTTCATATTTATTAATTAATAGTTATTAATTAATACCTATATGTTATTAATTAATATTAAAGCCACATTATTATAATAATACTTTATTATTATAATAATTTAGAAGTTATTCCAGAGAGTGGTTAACTGATGCATCTTTTTGGAAACTATGGGTACAGAAGGATTATAAATATGGGCTCATTCTTGGAGTTGGATATCAAATTTTATATACAACTTTGTCTTGGGAATTGTTCCTGATTATCTGAACTGTGCCCTTGCTGAAGTATAAGGGTCGATTAAGTATCTGGAAGACTAATTCTTCTTGAACGGTTCTATAATTGGTTGCTGAAGTATAACCAATTACACTTCCTTTGTACTGTTTGCCTGTGATTTGGAGGAAGGAATTAATTCTGAAACTAGATGTTATTGTCTGATGCAATTTTATAAAACTTGGATACCGAAATGGTTGTGAATTTGACAAGGGTTTGGAATCGAAGTATGTAGAAGAATTGTCAATTCTTCAACGCCTTGGCACTGTGAGCTGTGGGACTGTACCTGCAATTTATATCCTATGTGGTGTGTTGATCAACATCGAAGGTGATTAAATTTCACTCTGGAATCACCGCAGGCGAGTAGTATAGCTGCCGTAGCGTTTGGGAATCAGTGGTAGTGGCTGCATCACCTCCTACGCAGCGGAATATCATACTGGCCGGCACCTCTTCCTTCACGCATGAGTCTTCAATAGCCGTTGTTTGATCCTTCTGTCTGCCGCGACCAGTAACAGCAAACGAGGGATGAAGGTAGGTTTTTTTTTCTTATTTTATGAATTTTTTCATACATGGCTATGTAATGGTTTTTTTAAAATTGATTAAAGTTTGTAAATTCAAAGAACTCAGAATTTGATGTGATTTAAATATTAAGTTATTTTGAATCATTCAATGCTTGCATTGTGAAATTCATATCTCGAAAATACAAGGAAAGTATATAGATATACATGCAAAGCAATTTAAATATATTTCTAGAGAAGAAGGAATTTCTATTGCAGTTGATTTTAATATAAGAGCCAGTGAGGCTCATTACACGATTCCTCTGTTATAAAATGTTTTCAATGCCGTGCAATGTTCTCAAATATTTGGGCAACTTTGTTCTCAAGGTTCCCTTCTCTGGTGTCTTCGTCACGTGTGGAGGGCACTGACAGGCTACTCTCTGCGGAGTCGATATTTGAGTCTTCCTTGCCCAATTGCGCTTGTACGAATGAATTGTTTGCCTGGTCAGCAAGATCCTCTCCTACCTCATCAAGTAGTGGTAGGTTTCTGGCAATCTCCCACTCACGTCACGTATGTCATGCTGTGCTTTCTCCACTGGGTGGCTCCTACGTCTCTTGACTTTGGCTTCGGCTAACACTTAAAGTTTTGCTTCATGGTGGCCTTTGAGATTCCTTGATGATTCTCTACAATCGTCGTTGTCTTTTACTCTTTTCCTTGATTTGGAGAGTTCTCACTGATACTTATCCTTCTCTCTCTTCTCGAGTATGCACAGTACATATTCTTGTAACTTTGTTTGGCAGAAGGGGCATTAATTGTTGGAATTTCCAGAGGTATGGTGTCTATTTGTGGATTTTCCAGAGGTATGGCATTGATTGTTGGAATTTCTCTCTCTTCTCTGTCTAGGGTTATTAGATTATGTATGAGCAAGCGTGGCAATGTTGCTAGAAGATGCTCGATGTTTGTGTTCACCCTTAACCCTTCTCAAACTTCGCTCTTAGGAACCCCTCGGTGGAAGGCTTTTGAGCAAATGTACGAGTTGACTGAAACTCCTCACAAGTATATAAGGTCTCGTGTGAACTCTTCCTCTGTGGGATTTTCTTCTTCGGATTCAGAGACTTGCTTGTTCGTAAGGTCGACCCATTTACCCTACCATACCACCTGCCGCCATTCCTCTATGTGGTTTAGATCTCTAAGCTTTGTGTGGCAACGGCGCCAAAATATTTATTGTCGAAGGGACGACTTGATTACATGGAGTAAACAATGTACCCGAACATTAACCAAAAAGAAAGTACAATCACAAAAACATGACAAAAAGACATTATTGTTTATTTCTAGTGTAATGTACAATGTTACTTTTTGAGGGAAAAGTTATTACATATATAGGGCCAAACGCTTGCTTAAGAGTACCAACTGTCGACAACCGCCTGCAACCACCTGGAAGTAATTACCATTACACAACCAATTAATTATTCACTAACTGCAGCATTTATTTCCTAGTGCGGCAACACTGCTGTCTACATTGGTCTCTAAATTTGGAAAATGGCTTCAACCCATTTTGTAAGAAAAATCAAAGTTTTCTATCAAAACTGCTTAAAGAATGTAGATTTAGTAAGTCAGTGTCCAATACCAAGGGAATTTGTTAATGTTCATGTTGATAAGGGGAAGAAACCATTTAATAAGCTTAAGGAACCTTTGTCTCTTAAAAACTCTGTGAGAGAACCACAACAGGTTCTAACTTCAACAAACACTCGATTTGCTTCAATTGTGAATGTTTGACATTTTGTCAAACACTTGTCATGAAACCTCTATCTTGCTGTCTTTAATTTTCAGATTGTTTTTACTTGCTTGGAATGGATTTAAATAAAGGTTTAAAGCTTGCAAATGATTGCGAATGATTACTAAGATATCTAGGCAAAGAACTAAAATGCAAATACAAACCTTTTTGTCTTTTTGAACGCATACATATGATTTCTACATGTAAAATGTGCACCTACAGCGAATGGATATTTTCACAAACACTTGGCATGCATCCTTTCAATTCCCAAATATATTTGTAACCAATAAAATCTGAAACATACTGCTGCTAAACATCAAATTGCAAATATTTATAATGACAATACATGCATCTATAATTATTGAATGCAAAGCGTTTGAACCTGTAGCTGATTGCTGGACTTTTGATCATCAAGCAAAATGGACGCAGCTGTCATAGAAATTGATGCCAAGGCTGGGAGAGAAAGAGAAAACACCCAGCTATCCAAACGTGCCACCAAATGGCTCAAGACGTCACCTCTCTTTTGACTAACGTGGCCTCTAAATGACCTGCAGCCACTCTAAAACTTCAAATGTAGACCTTTGTGAGAGCTGTGATCTGCATCGTTGAGAACCTTCAACCTCTACAAACTGATCTGGAAATATATTAAACATTCAAACCACAATCTCTGCAATCAATTAATCCATTCTTGGCCACTGATTGTAACCAATGCACCTGCACAATTCGTTGGAATGTTGCACCAACTCAAAGTGCCAATCTCTGAAAGAAACTTACAATTCCTCCCAGCTGGTATTCGAAACCCTTTGCTTCGATCTCCTCTCCAAACAACAAATTTATCAAATGCACAATAGAATGGTTCGAATTTCTCATGGAAGGCATTTATAATTCTTTCTTACAATTCAACCTTGAGCTTCGTATTCACACTTCACATGATTTCAAATTATATTTACTTTTGATGCACATTTGAAATATAATATTTTATTATATTTCCTTCCACTTGGTGCACAATGAAATAATATAAAGTATATTATAATAATCACTTATATCTCCCTTAAAATTGGCTCTTTACATTATTCCTCATATGCACTTATAATTTGACTTTATGATCATTAAATAACTAAGTTGTTGGTTTGGATTCGGGTACGGATTCAGGTTAGAGATTCGGGTTTGAAATTCGTTCAATTGTTTTTTGGGTTGGGTTCCGATTCGTTTTGGGTTCGTCCGAACAATTATATTATATATATATATATAAATATCAAATAAGTTCATACACCACTGTGCTAATATTAAAGCAACATAGCAAAATATATATTTTTGGAACGTTTTTGAAGGTGTTATTGAAACCACCTTGGTGATATCGTGAACTTTGGTGCAAGCATGATAAACTATTTTGAGTCTACTGTATTACCTTTGTGTGGAGCTGCATCAATTCTAATGGAGATATTTTAATTATTATTCCGAAGCTTGAGATTTATAATATCGTCCGATGACTTAAATATTTCCGGGGTTTATATTACCAAAATCTACTTCATATTTTGGTGCGTGATATAAGTGTGGGCCGGACCCCCTTTGACTAGATATCGAGCTTCAAAATTTTATGCCTGCTAGATAATGCCAAGATCGCAACATTGGATTATTGAAAGTTTGACCAGAGGTTGGAAAATATATAAACACGATGGCAAATATTAATGGAACGGAAGCTTGGTTAGTTGACTAAGGATAGCATTTAATATTTCAAGGATATTGCAGATTAATGGGAGTGTCGTGAGTCTCCAGACACCCTGGTATAGCCTGTGGTAAACTACTGAGGATGCGATTTCAACAAACAGATTTGTGGAAGAATCTTATCTGGATTGCCATGTGAACTTTTTTCTTGAGTTTTTCTTTCCAAAAACTGACTTGTCTCTTAGCATTGGTGTTTCTCCTATACCGAATTCTCGCCAAATTCATCATAAAGTCTGACCGGGTCCTTCTGACAGACTTTACAACGAATTTCTCACTCTGTGCGAGACTTTACAATGAATTCACACCGAATCAGACTTTCCTGCGAATTGAATCTCGGCTTCAGCCTTCAGGGAGCGAATGTGGTAACTTAATTAAATAACCCCTTTTTATAATAAAGTCAAATAACATTTAATGATGTACACTATTAATTAATTATTAATAAAGTATTCCTTTAGTAATAATTAAAATCTCATAACTCCAAAGATACTTATTATTTCTCGATTCTGTCAGAACTAGGTCAACCACTGCATCCTCTGTCCATATGACTGACTTACTAAAAATAGAAAGGGCCCTTCTCGATCAACCTTTAACTTACTATAAATAGTAAGTATATGAAACAAAGCCCAAACAAAGTCCAATCTAAGCCTAACGAAGACCAAAGTGGAACATTATGAATTCTGGTGAAGACTAAACCTCCATTAACCAAGCCTCTGCCTCAGAAGACCTTCTATCCACAATAATTAGCCTACAAGGGTCACAATAATAGGCTAATCCCTCGAACTCTGATGCTCATGAAAATGGGGACATTACACTCTGAGTGTATCCTTTTAAATAAGATCTCCTCAAGAGAAGATGAAGTAATTAGTTGTGGAAGTTCATCAAGAAAAGCTTTTATAATCAACAAGGAAAGTTCAAGTGGATTTTCATTTGAGTCCTTGGACTAAGTTGATTCTATCTTGGATAAACAATTCATGAATAATCACATGAATAAGGTTCTTATTCTTGATAAGGAGAATCTTGGTGGTGGAAAGGATGTTAAAAATGGGGAAGTTCTTTTCGCTCAACTTTGCCTGAACGAAATGAATTGGGACGGTGAAGTCTTTCTTAATCAAAGTGATGTTATCATTGCCTTTGTTGTTCAAGAGGACAAATAGCTGCATTCTAATGAAAAGGATATTAAGGAGTTTGCTATGACAGAGAGATCCCTCCCCTTTGTGGAGGAAGACATATCAAGCTTGAGTTGACTTGGCATAGGATGCTCCTAAATTGATAGAATGAAAAGCACACATTGTAATGAGCCTTCCTGGCTCTTCCTTGCAAACTCAACAATTTTGCTTCACAAGATAAAATAAACTATACTTTTTCCTTTGAGAACAAATACTTAACCCTTTTTTAAAATATTTTTCCAAAATTTAAAAGCAAATAACAATTTTGCCAAGAAAGGCTAAACTCCTCTGTATGCAAATACTGAATATTAATTTAGAAAGTAGCTTAGAAAGTATGTTTATAATCTCTTGTGTTTTTGTGAGAGACTTTCCAATAACAACATCACAAACAAACAATAGTCTATTTTGTCTTTTGCTGAATTCTGGAAAAGTAAATCAATCATTACAACCAAATTCAAATGTTGTATGTTTAACAAACTGAATATACCATTAAAGCATTTAATGATGCAAAGTGTCTATATGTTGTGCCACGTCCAGCCTTAATCCTCACGCCTACTGTTAATTTATTGTTTGAATGTATGCGGCTGATGAAAGGAACAAACCAGCACCCCCACGGTAACCTTCAAATGCATATGGCTGGTGAAAAGAACAGATCAACACCCCACGATACCCTTCAACAATGACAACGCCTTAGCAAACGTCTTCTCCTAGCTCACATACGGTCAGCAATAATGACGCCACATGATCATAGCACTCATGGCGTTCAATCAAGCAACTCCCACATGATTCACAAATCAGGAGACTCCTAAATGAATTCTGAAATGATTCCAGACGTACAATTGCAGATCGATTCAAGTCTCCAGTAAACCAACCACAAAATGTGGGATTCAAACGTTCCAACAAATGATACCAGAATTAAAATCAATTCGCACCCTTAGTGTGCATGAACAATTTCAGAATTACTTCTTCCTCTAGTAACAGGCAGACAGTATGGAAGAAGGATTGGTTATACTTCAGCAACCAATAAGAGATTAACTTCAGAAGAATCAGTCTTCTAGAAGCCAATTTGACCCTTATACTTCAGCAAGGGCACAGATCAGAACTTCTCCTCAGAGAAAACAAACAAAATATCATATAATCAATCGATGATGAATGAATGCCTTGCCTATTGCTTTTATAATTAAAAAGTGTCTTCTCTCACACACTTTTCAATTGAAGCACTTTTATACTTAGGCACATATTGACTAATATAATTTATTAACTCATTTGGCTCCAAAAATGACCTTTTCATCAATATCATGAAATTATTACACACAAGGTCCCTGTTTCTTGTGCCCAAGATTTAAAACTTTTCATCCCGGTTCCGACAAGCTATAACACTAAGGTGCGTAACATATAATACCCACAATAATGGCAACCTTAGCAAATTTAATTAAATAATAATAATTCACCCGTCTTGCGAAAACAACTGAAGAAGCATCAGAATCGAAATTTGTCTGCACTAGAGTGATTTTGATGATAAAAGATGATGAACGAACCTGATGAGGTGACTTACTAAAAATAGACGCTCTCTCTAAGATTCTTGGAGCCCAAACCGGAAGCCAGAAATGAAAACTGAGATCATCATTCACTCCTCTAGCTCATCTGAGCTCATCGAAACTATCCATTGAATTACTATAAATAGTAAGTTCACACCAATGACCCTCTAAACACCTTGCCAGACCACGAGGATCGCAATAATGACTTGGCACCATCCATTCAATGACCGTGCTAAAAATGGGGACATTACAGTCCTCCCTCCCCAAGATTGGTTGTCCGCAAGCAATCGCAGGAACAAGAAACATCACAATCCACCTGGATCCCATGGAAAACTGTAAGCCATGGCCCTGGCGCAAAGTGCAGGCTCCTATAGCATCCTCTGAAAAACAGACAGAATAGCTCTGTAAAAAGATCCATAATAATCAGTCACCCACACTCCCGTATTGAATCTATCTCTGCTCGAATGCCACGAGAAATGAATCTCAGGACCATAAAAAACCAAGATGTATGGGTGACTCATATCACATACACATTGAACTCCCCCTGCATACCCAACTGAAACACCAACTCTGTCAATCCTCGCGTCCTTGTCTAACTGATACTCACACCCAACCACACTGTGGATATGATAACAAGCATAGGTACCTAAGTCACTACCACCAAATCGAAACTCGACAAAACCAACCTAGGCATGAAGATACTGCAAGTGATATAACTTGCAGCTGCTGATCCCATCTGCAAAAGATGGTACTAACCCATCCCACAATGGATGGTATGAAACTGGAGCCAACCCACCACGATGAAAAACCAAATCCTCTGCTTGTGGGTCGAAAGAAGAATGATGAGCACACCTCACAGTATAATGTCGATAGAAAGCCCCAATCTCCGTCAATGGCTCATCACTACCAAACTGGGAATCAGGAGATGGCTCCAATCTCTGACTCCGCCTAACTGCAGGCTGGGTAGGATCCTGGGCAACCCTCTCAACAAACCCAACCACAAAATCCCTTTTGGGAAGCATTGTAGCTAAGGTATCTACAATCTTCCCCACCAAATGTCGTATAGCGCAAGAACCTCTAATGAGAGTACCTTCAGATACTCGGTACGAACTCCCCTGCAAATCTGCACTCTCAAGTAAATACTCCATGAATGACTCAGTGCAGTAAAAATTATATGCGGAAGCGTCAACCTGCTCCCCCACAACCCACAGCTGATCCTCCTGCAAATGTGGCACTGCCAATTGTCTACTGCCACTAGCTGTATGAAATGTGGTAATAGATTCACTTCCCGCAACAGGAAGAAAATCATCGTGAGAGCTCGTCCCCACTGATGCCCTCACCTCCTCTGCACCTACAACACCCATAACTCGGACAGATGTGTCAGCCACATCATCACATCCCACATCTCCAACCGTAGAAGCAAACTCACCACCAACCACCTCAATGTGCAATTGAACTGGGTCTGGGGTTGGTGTGGACCGAACATGGTCCAACTCTATGTTCACCTCCTCCAATCGTGACTGTGACTCCTGGAAAGCCAACTAGGTACACTGCAGTGAGTCCACATTCACCTCAAGCTCCTGGGTAAGCTCAACCACCTCCTCTTTCCCTAACAATGTCCCATAGCAGGTACTGCCCCACTCCAGAAGGTAATCCCTGTCAGCAACTAACTGTGTATAATTATGCTTCAAGACCCTGACAGCCTCTCGAAGCGCATGAACCTCTGCTAGGGAAAGGCTACTATCACCGTGCTCATCTAACATAGGAGCACCCCAAATAGATGCGACTAATATCTGACGAATCGCATCAAAATGCTCAACAACTGAAGAGATGTCTCTGTCATTCAACTTCAGTTGACTAGACACATGATGCCTCTGTAAGCCCTGTGTCCTATGCAAGCTCTTTGTCCCACTAATTGCACTGTGATAGGAGACTGAATCAAAACTGCTCGCCCCATGTGTGCTACTGTCCTCGCACACATCTACAACTGCGATACAACTCGTCGGTATCTCAACCAACACCTCAGAAGAAGCAGAAACACTAGTAGTATTGCCAATAACAGAGAGTCCCTGTGAGTCCTGATCGTGGGACCCGTCCAAAAGCACCTTAGAGTCATCGCCCAATATATGATAAGGAATGTCATACCCCATGCAGCCTATATCATCAGAAGTGTCGATACTCACTGCATCTACATCCCCTAATAGATGCTCAACTGCTATTTCCTGACTCTGCACATATGAATCAATGTTAGGATGTGAATCAATAACTCCCGAACATGAATCGATATCTGCTGACTTAGCTGTAACACCCTGATCATCAATACCACAACAAGGTAGCTCCATGCTCTCACCTATCCCACCTGAGAGAGGTCTTGCCTCTCGCTCCGTAGCTACACTACGACCGCTTACATATAAATCTCCAATAACAATTCCCTCCTTGAGAGAATCTGGACCATCAGAGGCAACTACTGTATCAACTGTCTTTGCAGCAACTGCAACAACTACTTGGGAAGACTCAACTTGTTGAAGCTTAGTATTGCAGTCTACCACTAGTACTCACATGTCCACATGTATGTGTGGAGTGCCTATCATCAGATCCATGAGTAGGTGCCATACATACTAGTACATCTCCATCTCGGACACCTGTCGGGGAAAACTCAAGCCTCCTACCCCGCGATCTCGATGCCGGCCTACTGAAAGCAGAAATCATATATCTTGCTGCCCTATCTACTGTCTCTGGATCCGACAGTCTTTCCGCTATCCTCTGCTGATGAAGCCTAAGTCTCTCCATACTCTCCATTAATGTATTTATTTTATTACTATTTCCCGCATTGCTGTGCCGACTCTCGGAGCTAAGCCGCTTGTATCTATCCATAGCTCAAAATATGTGAGAATGTTGATCACTCTTAAATATAATAGCAGATCTGCATAAATAATAAATTTCCTACACCACAGGGTGGTAGGGAACCGCTTTGATACAACTGTAATGAGCCTGCCTGGCTCTTCCTTGGAAACTCAACAATTTTGCTTCACAAGATAAAATAAACTATACTTCTTCCTTTGAGAACAAATACTAAACCCTTTTTAAAATATTTTTCCAAAATTTAAAAGAAAATAACAATTTTGCCAGGAAAGGCTAAACTCCTCTGTATGCAAATACTGAATATTAATTTGCAAAGTAGCTTGGAAAGTATGTTTATAATCTCTTGTGTTTTTGTGAGAGACTTTCCAATAAAAAC
>MU228433.1:1649999-1664040 GCA_018584345.1 Thuja plicata | reverse complement strand
AAGTAAATCAATCATTACAACCAAATTCAAATGTTGTATGTTTAACAAACTGAACATACCATTAAAGCATTTAATGATGCAAAGTGTCTATATGTTGTGCCACGTCCAGCCTTAATCCTCACGCCTGTTGTTAATTTATTGTTTGAATGCATGCGGCTGATGAAAGGAACAAACCAACTCCCCCACGGTAACCTTCAAATGCATACGGCTGGTGAAAAGAACAGACCAGCACCCCACGATACCCTTCAATAATGAAAACGTCTTAGCAAACATCTTCTCCTAGCTCACATACGGTCAACAATAATGACGCCACATGATCATAGCACTCATGGCGTTCAATCAAGCAACTCCCACACGATTCACAAATCAGGAGACTCCTAAATGAATTCTGAAATGATTCCAAACGTACAATTGCAGATCAATTCAAGTCTCTAGTAAACCAACCACAAAATGTGGGATTCAAACGTTCCAGCAAATGATATCAGAATTAAAATCAATTCGCACCCTCAGTGTGCATGAACAATTTCAGAATTACTTCTTCCTCTAGTAATAGGCAGAGAGTATGGAAGAAGAAGGATTGGTTATACTTCAGCAACCAATAAGAGATTAACTTCAGAAGAATTAGTCTTCTAGAAGCCAATTTGACCCTTATACTTCAGCAAGGGCACAGATCAGAACTTCTCCTCAGAGAAAACAAACAAAATATCATATAATCAATCAATGATGAATGAATGGCTTGCCTATTGCTTTTATAATTAAAAAGTGTCTTCTCTCACACACTTTTCACTTGAAGCACTTTTATACTTAGGCACATTTTGAGTAATATAATTTATTAACTCATTTGGCTCCAAAAATGACCTTTTCATCAATATCATGAAATGATGACACGCAAGGTCCCTGTTTCTTGTGCCCAAGATTTAAAACTTTTCATCCCGGTTCCGATGAGCTATAACACTAAGGGGCCCAACATATAATACCAACAATAATGGCAACCTTAGCAAATTTAATTAAATAATAATAATAATTCACCCGTCTTGCGAAAACAACTGAAGAAGCATCATAATCAAAATCTGTCTGCACTGGAGTGATCCTGATGATAAAAGATGATGAACGAACCTGACGGGGTGACTTACTAAAAATAGACGCTGTCTCCAAGATTCTTGGAGCCCAAACTGGAAGCCAGATATGAAAACTGAGAGCATCATTCACTCCTCTAACTCATTTGAGCTCATTGGAACTATCCATTGAATTACTATAAATAGTAAGTTCACACCAATGACCCTCTAAACACCTCGCCAGACCACGAGGATCACAATAATGACCTGGCACCATCCATTCAATGACCCTGCTAAAAATGGGGACATTACACAAATATACTGAGAGGTGGGGGGAGGGGGATGAATTAGTATATCAACAAAGTTTTACTTTTCAAAACTTGACTAGATGCAATAGCATTACAAGAGGCATGATCGATCACAAATGCAAGATCTAGTAAATAAGAAATAACACACAATTTATGTGGAAACCCTTACGGGAGAAAATCACGGCAAAATATTGCTTTGTATTGAAAACTTTTTATAAATTTCGTAGTCATGAATCAATAGGAGACACCAATCCCCTTTAGATGATTTCTTAGGCACGAACCTAGTGGAGACACCAATCCCTACAACTGAGCACCAACTCAGTAAGATACACCAATCTCTTTGGAAATGAGGCTCCAACCTCGAAAAGAATGAAATGATGAATATTTGACCACCTTCTGTGATCATATCTGAATTTTTTCGCAGAGCAGAATTTCTGCTCATGGTTCTGCAAGTATTCGTCCTTATGTCTGCATAAAATTTCCTCAAATTTGCAATAATTCACCCTTGAAGATCTGCACTTAGGTCTACTACACTTCTTTTAGGTCTGCAAAAATTCGCTTAAGAAACTGCTCATTTTCTTTAATAATTTCTGCTGATGAGATCTGAAATGATGTTGTCTTAGGTCTGCAATAATCTTCAATAATAATGTCACATATCCACTTCTTAGATATGCTGTAAAGTCTGCATTGAATAGGATGAATATTCAATGAATTTGCTTGATACAAATGTCATTAAATGACTCCCTATTTATATCCATCAGTACACCTCTTCACTAAAAGATACATCTCAAAATGGATTGACCAACAGCAAAACAATTTATTTAATTCATGTTTTTAATTTCCCTCTAAAATTGGGCACTCAAAAGCACAAGGCCCACCCAAAGAGCATGCAATATATTTTATTTTAAACTTCTCTTGCCCAAGAAAGGGCGCCCGAACCTAGGGAGGGTCATTCAAGAGGCATGATGTATAATTTTTGTTTTAATTTCTTTGCCCAAGTAGGTTGTCCCTCTTAGGGATCCAAACAAGAAATTAATTAAAAATTAATTTCATTCCCGTAAATCAGGGGAGTTCTGAAAAGGGGGTCTGGCTATATATGGTTTTACATATTGTTTAATATTGCTGCCTAAATAATATTGCATTAACTGTTATCTTTGGTCCTTATCTCTGCTCTTTAGTTTTGCCCCTTATACCTGCACCTAATAATCATCTTAATGACTGTCCTTTGACATCAATGAAAATATTCCAACAATCTCCCCATTTGTCATTGATGGCAACCCTGTAAAAAATAATCTTTTGAATGCAAGTGGATCATAGAACTGTCGCTTACTGAGATGCTCCCACTAATTCTACTTCTTCTCCTTTGACATCAATGGCAAAGGGTTTTTGGGGCTAACTGAATAAGACAAAGAATACCCCCTGCTAAACATATGCTTCTGTTGAAAAACTTAGTGAACGGATGAGAGTGACATCAAACCCAATTTCTCCCCCAGGTATTCAAAAGTCTCTTTTGGAAGAGGCTTTGTGAAAATGTCTGCAATCTGTTCCTTTCTAGCAATATACTCCAACTTTACTTGCTGATCGAGTACTTGTTCTCTAAAAAAGTGATATTTAATTGGAATATGCTTTGTCCTAGAGTGCATAACTGGGTTCTTCTAGATGTTGATAGAATTCATATTGTCATAGACAATGGACATATATGCTCATACTCAAACTTTATAACTTTCAAAGTGCGTTTCATCCATAGAACCCGTGAGCAACAAGTTGCTGCTGCAATATATTCCGCCTTTGCTGTAAATAAAGAAAACAAAGCTTATTTCTCAGTCAACCTAGATACAAGATTGTTAGCAAGGAACATTGCTCCACCACTTGTGCTTTTTCTATCATCAATGTTGCCTGCCCTATCCGCATCCGAATATGTTGTAAGGGTGAAATCTTCACCTCTTTGATACCACAATCCAAAATCCATAGTCCTCTTTAAATATTTCAATATTCTTTTGATGATGTTCATAAGAATTTCCTTTGGCTTTTTTTGAAAGTGTGCCACCAAATCTATAGCTTGCATATTATCGGGCCTTGTAGTTGTTATTTATAGCAACCTTCAAATCATAGGTCTACACATAGTTTGATTTGCTACAGGATTTTCATCATCTTTGCTCAATGTACAACCAATAACCATAGGAGTACTTATTGGATTACAATTGTCAATCTTAACTTCAACATTTATTTAACTTATCTGGTTTGCGAACTGAAGACCCCTTATCCAACTGAGAGATTTGCATGTTTGAGACAAATTCTTTACACATTCACTCATTGTCTACTATGAAAATGATGTCCTCCATGTAGACGACAATTGTTAAGAGCTCCTCTCCTCCATTCTTGATGTAGAGATTGTTGTGCGCAAAACCTCTTTTGAATTCTTGTTTCTGAAGGTATTTGTTGTTTGCCTCCTATGGCAAACTAGCTAATTACAGAAGTGAATGCGCAGAACATTATAAGAATAAAGCCAAAGAACAGTTCTTCTATTAATTCATCCGTAGATACAATGATTACAATAGTATACTTTTCCGTTCATACCAAGATCCCTACCCGAAGGTAGTACATAGAATATAAAGGACCGAAGGGGTGCAAAGGTTGGCAACCGTGCTCCAACTACCTAACCTTCGGTCACTAACTAATTCCCAACGACAGCATTACATTATTCTCGACAACGTCATCCCCCCCAAAAAACAAGTTGTCTCTAACGACTGAACAACAAAATGGAGACAATGCTACTACAACCACAAATTCATAACTGAGAAGAAGGGGGCTGAGAAAGCGTCCCTGAAGAGGCGGAAGAAGTCAACCGAGTACGCAACGCATAGACCTACTTTGTTCGAGCCTTCAAGTCCCGCTCTGCGACAATCCGATGCTCCAATGCATTCTTAACCATCATCGCGGCCTCCAACAACTCTTTCTCCTTCTGGTCAGTATCCTCCTGAGACTGGGTGAGGCAAATTTCTAAGGTACGCCGCTCTGTAGCCACCTCTGCCAATTGTTGCTCAAAGGAAAGTCTCTTCGCAACCACCTGTGCATCGATAGCTAGTTTCTCTGTCCTGGCAGACTCCAATTGAGCTACCAACTCAGTGCGCTCTGCTGCCCAACTTGCTTGTTGGCGAGCGAACTCCTGGGTACGATGAGCCAAGTCCCCCTCAACGGTGTCCAATCGAGTGGCCAGCTCCTCCCGAGCACCCTGTGCGGCCACCCGTGCCATCTCACGTCTATCGGAAACCTGCTTTGTACGCCTCGGGGTGTAATAGCCGTCCCTGAAGGCCTGCTCTACTTGTCTCACAAGAGTCTCCACGCGACTCTCTACCACTGGCTCAGCAACTGCCCAGGCGGTCAACATCTTCACCGTCTCGATGGTGGGCCATCCTCCTGCTTCAAAACAGGCTGCAAAAGCTGTGGGGCAACCAACCCGAACAAAGGTCAACAACCGCTCCAAGTCGACACCTACACTCTCGCAAGCGTGAGACTGTGCGGAAGCCACCACCTGACGGCCGCAGACAACCATGTCTGCGAGGTGGGCCTCAATGTCCTCCCTGGGCTCTGTCGAGGGCTTCGGCGGAATGATGGACTCGGACCCAGGCAAACTACTGGTGGTAACAAGACTCCTCTCGGCCAAGTGCCCGACTTCCTCGGCCAAATCCATCGCACAACCTTCTTCTGCCAAGTGCTCACCACTATACTACAACGACAACATTACATTATTCCCAACAACATTTGTCTAACCTTGAGCACCAAGCTCTTGAAGTTATCCTTAGTCCATAAAGGACCTTCTTCAACTTGCACACATAATCTTCATTGTTTGATAGGATGAACCCTTCAAGCTTTTCAATATATACTTCTTCTAGATTTCCATTTAGAAAAGATGATTTTAAATCTATTTGATATATCTTGAAGTTTTTAGAACTATTAAGGGCTAATAACATTCTTATGGTTTCCATATGAGCAATAGGAGCAAATGTTTCTTCGAAGTCTACTCGAACTTGACCATATCCTTTGTACAAAAGTCTAGCTTTGTTCCTTACTACTAGGCCATCCTCATTCAATTTATTTTTGAAAACCCATTCAATGGCGATGACATTCTTGTCCTTAGGTTTTGGGACAAGTTCCCAAGTTTCCTTCTTTAGAATTTGATCCAATTCCTCTTCCATAGCCTTGTCTTCACTTGGTTCTGTAAAGCCGTTTGATTCTGTTTTGGAGAGTAAGAAAAAATGTGTGTTTTGAGTTATTAAAACTCTTCCTCTGAATTTTTGTACCTTTTTTCTCAATGATTAAGTCTTTTGGATAAATTTAGATGGAGTCTTAGGTGGTGCTCTTGTCGTTGCCTTTGGGTTCTCTTCCTCAATTGTCTCTTTCTCAGTTTCCTCTGTTTCTTCTTTACAAACTTCATTTTGAGGAACATCTTGAACTTCTTCATAGTGTCTTCCTTCAACTTTCACATTTGCACTTCCAACGATCTTGTGTAGCCTCTTGTTATAGCATTTGTAAGCTTTATCTCTTGTGGAGTAGCCAAGGCATATTCCTTCATCAGCTCTAGCATCAAATTTTCCAAGAAATTCTTCATCGCTCCTTTTGTAACATGTGTTCCAAAAACTTTGAAATACTTCACTATTGCAAGTCTCCCTTTCCATTACCCATATGGCATTTTGTTATCATTTACTTTGATTTGTGCATGATTCAAATGTAGACTTCTATGTGGACCACATCTTCTCCCAAATGTATAACTTTTATTCATTTAACAAAGCTCCAACCATTTCTTGGACTGTTTTGTTCTTTTCTTTGACTCTATTTTGTTGAGGAGTTCTTGCAGCTGAATACTGTCTTCTTATCCTGTACCTTTCATAAAAACCTTCAAATTCATTTGAGGTGAATTCTCCTCCTCTATGTGATCTAAGACACTTCATCTTCAATCCTAATTCATTCTCTACTAATGCTTTAAATTTCCTTCAACTTCTCAAGTGCTTCAAATTTCCTTTCTAAAAGGTAACCTAATTTATTCCAGGGTAAGCATCAATTAATAACATAAAATACCTTTCTCCTTGCTTTCTTGTTGTTCCAGTTGGGCCACAAAGTTCTGTATGCATGAGCTCTAATTGTTTTGATGTTATTCCTTCAGTTTAAAGCTTATTGGAGTTTGCTTCCGGAGTTGACATTGTGATGCAGTCAAGCTCGGAGAATCCAGTAAAGGACTGTCGAAACTTGCAGCCAAACAACACTCACAACGGAAACACAACAACACAACAAGATATATCAACAACAAATAATTTTATTATCAATAACCGAGCATTACATGCAACATGCCGGGTTGTAAGGCCTTCCCAGTTATGGCCAATACATTAACAGATTCAACCAGATCTCACATGATCCAACTTCACCAGTCTACCCTACAACTAAGTGGAAGAAACTAGATCTGAACTTTTGCTTGCAAGCCACCAAGAAATCTTACAAGTTTCTGTCTACCCACTTACAACTATCTGTAACACTACAAATTTTCAGCTTATCGGCTTACCACCTCCCCTAAAACATCAACCTAGACTCTCTTTTATACACACAACCACAAGTCGGCTTGTAAACAATTATTAAATGCCCCAGTCGACTGCAACTAAACACTAAATACATAGAAGAAAGCACCAAATCAGATTTAGGTCCACACAAGATCCAATGCCTCAAATCCGCATGCCTCGAAACTCAGCACGATCCCAATGACCCCCTCAAACACGGATGCAATCTCCAATGTTCGCCCAATCCATAAACACAAGTCGGTGAACGTTTTTAACTAAGACCCCAAGTCGGTACCGAGCACTAGCAAAGCCACCGAGCTCATTCGGTAAAGCACCGATGCCAATAGTCACCGAGCCAGACATTACTGAGCAGAATACCATTAAAACACAGAACACCACCGAGTAATATGCTACTGAGTAAGACACCACCGAACTGAACACACCGAACAGCTACCACCGAGCAGTGTAACTCGAAGTAGAATAACACCGAACACAGAACACCGAGTCTAGTCACCGAGTCCATCGGTGAAGCAACACATCTTCCAACCGAGAACTACCACCAAAGTGACCGAGCACCTCAGGTCTCCAACCGAGTTTACTACTAACACCAAAATCAAACCAAAACATATTTTTGGTGATATAGGATTGCCAACTACCCCAGGATGCTCCTGCATCACATTGTTTGTAAGTGATATTTGTGGGCTTTGAAATCTTTGGCATGTCTCGCACTGCTTCCTTATGACTGATCTTGACAAGGTTAATAAAATATAAGTGTTCTAATCCTCTATGTGATAACCAGTTCTCTTCTTCTTGCCTTATGTAACATCTTTGGCTGTTCATTTCATTTAGGATTTAGAGATTATTTGATGTTCTGTGTGTATCAACTATCAATTTATCATCTTTCTTTGTTTCACATCCTCTAGGAAGAAATGTGACAGTGTTTCCCTGATCACATAATTGACTTATACTTAGGAGATTCTGCTTCTACCCTTTAACATTAAGCACGTTATCAGTTTTTTTTTTTTGGATAATTAGATAGCTGGAATGATCCAGCACCTTCTATATTGAAGAAAAAAAGGAGATTACATAAAAAATTCTAGACACCCTTTTGGCAGATTCAACAGTAGGCCAGCTGCACAGATGTTAATTGTGTGGGGCACGCTCAAACGAGCTTGATGCCAGCTCAATCCCCACCTGGGTTTCCTCCATAGAAGCAAGTTTGGTGAGTACATCTGCCTCACCGTTCCCTTCCTTGTAGATGTGTTTGTTTCTAAAGTCCTCAAACTTGGTCAATAAACATAGTATACAACCAACCCATTTTTGTAATTGCCAGTTTCGAGCAGCCTTAGATCTGATCGCATTCACCACTATCATAGTCTCCCTCTAGATGAACTCTGCGGGCACCAGTCTGCAAGGCTAATTCCATTCCTTTGGCCGGTGCACGGAATTCAGCTCAACACCAATTGCCTCTTTATAGGTAACCATGGTTTTACCGGAGCTGTCTCTGATTATGATCCCGATTCCACTAGGACTTGGGTTCCTCCGTGTCGCTCCATCGAGTTGATCTTCAACCAACCTTCCTTGGGGGCTTTCCACTATGCATTGAGGCAGGCTTGATGTTTCAAATCTGCCAAGAAGGGACGAGCCAACTTGGGAACAATCAGAGATGGGAAGAGTCTTGATACCGTATCATCTAAGGCAGTAAAGGTGCACTTTCTGGCCGAGGCAGCAACTGTGTTAACAAGTTCTATAATTGACCCTTCCATTTTCTTCACTAGTTGGTCTCTAGATAAGGATTCTTTTTTGAATACTCTCTTATTCCGTTCCTTCCACAGCTCCCAAACTACCATGGAAGGGGTAACCTGCCAAAAAATAGAGAAAGCACTTTTATTACGCCTGATAGGCGAGATACAGAACCAAGTTTCCAATGACTGAGGCTTTGGTGAGGACCATCGCAATTTCTGCAAAAAGTAATTCCAACAGTTGTTCGCATAAGGGCACAATAGGAGGATGTGGTTGGTGTTTTCCTCATTCTGTTTGCAGAAGGGGCACCGACCTGGACATGGGATACAAATTCTATTTAGGTGGTCCTGAGTTAGAGCACGTCCTTGGATGGCAAGCCAGGCATACGCACCTGCCCGAGGCGAACAATGCTTCCCCCGTAGCAGGTCGGTAGGCCAATGTGGTAGAGTATTGGCAGATTCCAGTGATTTGTAACTAATCTTCACCTTGTACTCCTTGGATCGTGAAGCTTCCCATCGGATGCAGTTTGGTTTGTCTTCCCATAAAAGTTTTCGCGAAGCAAAGACTTTCCTCTGTGCTTCTTTCCGATCCTTTAGTGCATGGATATCCTCTAGTGAGTGCCATTCCCAAGATTGAATAGCATTTCGTAAGCATACCTTACCATAGTCAGCTATCTTTTTCCCCCAATTCCTACATGTTTCCCTTTTGATTGTTTCTAAACCTTCCATAGTTGCTAAAGCTAGGTGTCCTTCCCATAAATCCTCCCAAAACTGAGCTTTTCTCCCATCATTCACTTCCCATGTGACATACCGAGTTATCGCCAGTCTACATTCCAAGATAAAGTTCCATATGGCTGATCTGACGGTGGATTTTGAACACTTAATATTCTGATCGGATCAATTGAGTCTAGATATTTCTTCCTAATTACTTCCACCCATTTCCTATTGCTTTCTTTATAAATGCTCCAGACCAATTTCACCCCCATGGCAAGGTTCATGCCTGCGCCTTTTGCATTAACAAGCTGACATATTTTATCCCAGGCCAGCACAAGGATTGTGTGAAGGTCCTCCTGTCCGTTCCACATGAATTTTTTCATGGTTTGGCACAGGCCGTCCTCCACAACTTTTGGGAGTTTAAGACATGAGATTGAATAAATGGGGATGGCAGATAGAACAGTCTTAATTAATAGTATCCTTCCTGCTGCCGGCAACCATTTACCCCTCCACAAATCCATCTTGTTTCGACAACTGTTGATCAAGCTGTCCCAGTAACAGGTTTTGTTAATCCCACCAAACAATGGTAAACCCAAAAACTTACCTGGAAAGGAGGTTGTTCTAAGGTTCAAGATCCCGGTTAGATCAGCTTGGAGCCCTGGTTGCACATTGAGAAAGAACACCTCCTACTTGGTCTTATTGATGCTCTGTCCTGATGCTTTTGTCTATGAGTCCAGTGTCCTCTTAATGCATCTTGCCTCCACTCTACGGGCTTTCCCAAATAAGATCGTATCATCTGTGAACTGGGGATGGGTAGTGTTATCTACATCTCGACATATCCTCATTCCTATCCATCGATCTGTATCTCTTTGATGTTGGATTGCCCGGCCTAACGCTTCAGCACGTTATCAGTTTTTGTTTTTAGAATGTCGAGACTAATAGTCCCTTTTCCTTTTGTCTTTCTTGGTGTTGTCTCACAATTTCAGTGTCCCTCCATCTGCTTGTTCAACAGTAATGAATTTACTTTTGTCACCTGTCATGTGCAAATAGAAGATGGCATGACAAATAGTATGGCTTTAATAGAATTAACAGCAATAGCAGGAAAGATAAAATGATATCAGTTCAGCAACACAAGATTAATATTGCAGTGTAAAATATGGGCAAAGCCCTGGTTCAAATCTGAAATTAAAATTCTGCACATTGATTGAAATATAATTGACTGAAAACTCTCTGAAAACCAGCAATCCGCAAACTCTAAAATTTGGAAAATGTTGCAGTCAGCACCAATGTGATCCCTAAGCGGAATCACTTGTATAGACAAGAGGGATTCTGTTCTCTGCATGCTTGGAAATCGAATGGTTTTTGCCATCCAATCATGTGCACACAATGGGTTTTGTGCTTGGGAGTAAATAGATGAACACAAACTCCAAGCTATTCGAGAGACTCAGAAATCAATTAGATGAAGTATTCAGAATACTCTTCTACCCAGCCATGCTTCTCCTTTCGTAATCCCTTATTAATTTGAGCCCCCTAGAAGTGTGTGGATTTTGCTTTTTCTTTTGATTTAATATTTCAATTGGGCCCTTGGTTTCAGCAAAATCTTTTTGTCATCACTTTAAGCCCTCTTTTAAAACTCTTTTTAGTATTATTTCTAGGTTCTTTATTTTTATAATAAAACATATGTTGCCATTTTTGCAAGGTTATAACATAAAGTTATATGGACAACTTAAGAGTTTTCATCACTTTAGGCCCTCCTTAAAAACTCTTAATAATATCACTCTGGGCTCTTGAGTTTAATAATTAAACATTTGTTGCCCTTTTTGCAAGGTTATAACAGAAAGTTATATGTACAATTCTTTAAGAGATGATCTCTAGGTTTAGATCCTTCAAGAGAAAATATTAATGTGGCACCAATTTTGATGCAACTCGCTAGGCTTCCTATGGAATACTAGGAAGAAAAGATGCTGCATGTGATCACCAAATTCTTTGGTGAATTCGTGGCAATCGATCTGATTACTAGATCTAGAGGATGTTTCGTCTTCACCAGAAGGTTTGTTGATATTTTCTTGGATTCTATCCTTCTCATTGATATTTTCTTGTGTTCTAAGCTTGGCTCATGGAAACAGAGCCTGGGCTTTGGAAAATCTCCCTTTTCCTTTTTCTTTTACCTTTTCCTAGGACTTGGCGAAGGACTTCCCTTCTCAAATGGAAAAAGAGAGATTTATGCCTTGGGGATGACAAGGCATCTGTTCCTTTTGTAGCCTAAACGACTTTGTATTTTGAGGGGTGCAGTGTTGAGGAGAAGATGGTGCTCAACTTGGTTCTTTTGAAGGAGTCAGAATCCGTTTGGCTTTGATGACTGCTCTTAACATCCTCTTTCTAAAGAGCGCCCCCATTTCCCTTTGCAAGGAAGAAATGGTGTATCTACAATATTTGGGATGCTAGAAGAGACAAATGCTTTGATTTTGGAATTTACCGTGGTTGGTGGGAGTTTGAAAAAGATGAGGGTGTCTTCAAACCATGGGTTGGAAGTCGAATCTGTGTTGCTGCAAGCCAACAATGTGCTCAGTTTGGCTTGCTTGTCCTCCTTGTGGGCGTCCCTTGCCTCTGGGAAGAAAGGTCATAAAGCCTCGACAGTCAATCTTAATGACAAATGGGAAAAAACAACTATGAAGATTGCAAATCTCATGTAAGATATAGGTTACCTTGCAAATCTCATTTTCCTCTTCCATGTGGAAGCTTTAGTTTTACCTGGATGAGTATACAGTTTGAAATAAAATGAAATTTCGTATTCTTTGGTCTTAGGAAGTTGACACTAGATAAGTGATTAGTATTTGTTATTTATTCTTCTTGTTTTCAGCTAATCCATATTGCACTTCTCTTCTGCCTGATTTAATGCCTTAAGTCATTTATAGTATCTCTTTAGTTACATGTTGCTTTTATGGTCTATATATGCTAATCTAGCTTATCTTTCTCTCCAGGGATACGGCGATTTTCTGTCTGAAGAGTTACTATTGCAAGCTGTTGAAATTGGGCAGGTATCTTATGTTTGTAGAACAGAGAGTGATTCTTTCATATCATGTGGTGTCTTTTTTGTGTGTGTGCTTTCTATGCACACACTTAAATTTTACCCCTTATTAATGTGAACTTTAGGATGCATATTTCTTTTGATCGATACAAATAGGAAATATGGCATATGCACAACGATTATACAGAATCAGCAAGAAGCACATGATATATTTATCGGCTGCAGAAGACAGACAGAAATGAGACTGTTTGATATACGATAGAACAAAATTATGACCTAAAAGGTAATGTGGCATGCAGCACTGCAAAGGGTATAACTTAAAGTAAGAGAACATTGTGAACAAACTCCAATCATACTCAAAAGAAAAACATAATAGGAAATAGAGGACAGAGTGGTAACCAATACTGTGAGTCTGTTCAATTAATTAGCAGTTTCAGTTAGTGTACTGAAATTTCCAATCAAATTTGAGTCAAAGTTCTACAGAAATCAATGGTTCAGGAAGATGATTTATGATAATGTCTAACTTGATTCATTTTGGATGCTCTTTTTGAAGTTCTGTCAATTGCTCAATCACCAGATTAACTGCCCATGGACCTTACATTTTGTGTTGTTATAATCTGCCTTCCCTTAAATGCTGGACAGAAGAAATATGTGTGCGTACACAGACATTACAGAACCTTCATACCATGAGAATTCAGACCTACTTAAATCTAAACAGATATGATGGATGAATTCTGTACCAAACCCCCATGATGAGCAGAATATGACCATCAACAAACAAATCATAGATAGTTCCATCTAATGGCAAACAATCATAGATAGGTCCATCTAATGACAAACAAATCATTTATAGGCACATCTAATGTTCATCTCATGCCTTTTGAATTTGGACTTGCTATTTCACGGGTCCAACCAACCTGCGATATCCATTCAACCGCATCTCAAAAGAGTTTCCTATGGAATAATTACTATTACAAACTGCAGTAATGGGCTCTCTTATAGCATGACCACCTTTATACTGTTTGACAAATACAGCTAGTTATACTCTGGAGGAAAATCTCCTCAAAGGTACCAATGGATCCTCTTATACTGCAATGTATAAATATATCTATATGAGCTGCATCAATACACGCTCTTATTCTGGGAGTATCTCTAAGTATCTATGACAAATAAGATGGATTATAGGTCTCCAAATTATACAAATTCCTTAGGTCGTTGTCATGTCCCCTTTTTAGAGACATGTTCTTTCATGACGGATTTGCCTATCATCGACTCTCGTAGGCAAATGGTTTGGAGAGAGTCATTTTGCAGATCAGATGGTCCATTTTTGCTCTTGAAGAAGTGATTAAGAGATTATATTTTATTATTATGTGTTAGCGGGGCCCACTTGTTATAATTTTAAGTTGAGATTGCACTTTTTATATTATAAAGTTATTTTATTATAAAAGTGCATTATAATGGGATTTTATAATGGATGCTTCTAGAAGTTCTTAGTAACTTCTTAGAAAAGTGAATAAATAAGGGGCTGGGGCTTTCATTTGGACATGCTTGGATTTGGGATTTCTTCTACTTCTTCCATTGTGGAGCAATTTGTAGTCTTTGGGTCTGCAAATACTATTCGATCTTTGGGAACGAATCACTCCCCTAG
>MU228433.1:1614832-1642828 GCA_018584345.1 Thuja plicata | reverse complement strand
GTTATCTCAATTGCATAGTTGATGCCAAAACAATATACACATTGAAACACATCATTACAAGCAGAACATTTCAGTGCATGCCAACTGTTTGACGAATTGCCACAGTTCAGATTTGGGGTGTTTTAGTCATCCTACTAGTGAGGGTCATTACAGTCGTCATACTAAGGATCTGCTATACTTTGAGTCTACAGATATCATAATTCTAGGCTGCAAACTTTGATTCTACAGATATCATAATTATAGGCTGCAATCATTTATAGTATATAAACACACGTAAATAATAACTAAGACATGAATAGATGATAATCAGAATAAATTTTTCAACAGTCAAACTCTTAAGGTGTTCATTACATCACTTAGATGCAGAGAATTTTCCCCAAATGAGGTTGGAAGTGGAACTATGGCTGTTGTAGACATGAATATTGATTAGTCTGCAATTTTCAGCTAAAATATAGTCCGTTGATATCTTAAAGGTGATGGTATATTAGATAGATACCCTCAAGCTTAGAACCAAAATATGGCTACAAATAACTTGAGATATTTTTCTGCAAGGCTATCATTTGGTTCTCTCTCCTTTCTTTTGGTAATTTATTTTCACCTCTTTACCAAATCTTAATCTATATTCCTCTGCTGTACTATATTTGGATTAATCTGGAGAGTAAGATTTCGGTATTATTGAGAATTATGTACTATATTACAGTTTGGCGTCATTTACATTTATTGGTTCTATGATGGAACATACATTTGTAGCACTTGTCAATGTTTGTAATGCAAAAGTTTTGTTCATTGCAGGGAGCAGTTAGAGATATCTGTAAAGAAATTGATGGTCTGGTTTGTAAGTCTGGAAAAGTTAAGATGACTGACATGATTAGATTGCCTCCCCCAGATCTCTATAAACATGTAGAAGTAAGATTTTCATTCCTTTCTCACATTTATTAATGTTATTTCTCGGTTCTCCATTTAAAACAGCTAATGAATTTTAAAATCAGTCTCTTGTTTGGATGCAAAAAATTTATTGCATCTCTGCTTTCATCTTGCTTAAATAATTATAATTAGCAGTTTTGGCATCTGCTTTTACTGACATGATTAAGTTGTCTCCACCAGATCTCTTGAACATGTAGACATAATATTTTAATTCTTTTTTGGTATTTATTATTGCTGTTTCTTAATGTAATAGGGCTTCTGGATTTTAAAACCAGTTTATTGTTTGGATGCATAAATATTAATTGCATATCTGTCTTCATGTTTCTTCAATCATAATAGTTAGCAGTTTTGGCATCTTCTTTGAACCATGAAGAAATGCATATGGCATGTATGGATGTCAGTATTTGTTGCATTGTATATTGCATGTATGGATGTCAGTATTTGTTGCATTGTTGCTTAGTGAGAACTGGATATGGGGTTTTGTGCTGCCTTCATACATTAACATTGTTGTTCTGTTTCAATGGCTTGAGTTATAAGTTTACTAATATTAAGCATGTTACTAATTATGGCCAGGATCTTTCTGGGGGAGGCCTCATTGAGGCTCTAAAAGTTAAAAGTAAAATACCTCGAATGAGAGCTATTTCTTCTTTGGAAAAGCAAGTTATGTTTGCTCTCTCTGGAGATGAATGTAGGAGAGAATATGATAATATGAATGGGTTGAAAACAGAAGATGCTATTCTGAGTCTTAAGAAGAGAGTTAGTGGAATACAAGAGCTTGAGGAAGATGAGGAGGTTTTTGATGGTGAAATAGATGAAGGCGATGTTCACATAAAACCAGTATTAAGGAAGCCTATCACAAAGGTGATTGGTCCTCCCTTTTTGTTTTGTTTTCAAGGAAATCGCAATAATTGGACTGCTCAACTTTTGAAAATCTACTTTCACCTGCCACATGTTTGATATGTTTGAAATTTTACCTTCATCTGCCATACATTTGATATATCATGTTTTGTTTTTACCTCTCTCGGCAGTAAGAAATTCTTGAAGTGTAATGTGTAACAAAATTCTTACATATTGATTTTCAAAATAAGTTTATAAAATTTTTGGTTATTCATGCAGTTTTAGAGTTGATGTTTGTCAACTATGTTTTTACAAGAATTATCTAATATTGTCTTAACTTTAAGAACTCTTCTTTAGGTTTTTAACTTTGTTTTCTACCAATTCTTAATTTCTCTTTGATTGATTTTCTAAATGATAGTTTATTTTTTATTCTGGATTTGATTCAATTTCTTGCTCTCCTCTTTCAGCTTATAATTTTTAGTAAAAGTGATACATGAATGATCATTTTCTTAGTCTGCAAAACTTTTTCTCAGAAATTTAATATGGTTTATATTAAAACTGATTCATTAATTACTATTTTATGTGAAATTCAATATCTGCTTGCTTACGAAATGACATAAAATTCCTGTCAAAAAAGTTGTGAAAAGTAATGAATTACCTTGAAAAGAGAAATCCTATTTTCATTGCTTGCAAAATTAGAATTAGAAAACTAGGAATAAACATTATGGAAAATGAAATAAAAGTTAAAACAATTACTTGAGTTGATTTCTTATTTATTTTGGTGAATAATGAAGGTGCATACAAGGAATGGAAACAGAAATTTCTCCGACACATAGTAGAAATTGATTTGTATACCGAACCCTTTTATGCTGCAAGAACACATTTCCTTGCAGCTCTAATGATGTCATCTATATGAGGAAAATGTATAATAACATTCTCTGCTGATATAGCATACAGTTGCCTAAATCTCTAAAGTTATGAAGTCCATGTTGGTGCCATAAGAAAACACTATTAGCAAGTATAAAGACTCCACAAGTGCAAAGAAAATCTATTAAATTATTACAACGTGATAGATGTGAAGTAGTCCGTGTCAGTAACCTGTTTGCCCTGTAGGGTTTACGTTCATAATAGAGTAAGATGCATATGAAACATAATAGTAAGCATACAAAATACAATTGAGAGAACTCAGAACTGCTTATTCATTGCTTTCAGAATCACTACAATATATCTCAGAGACACAATATTATTGCCACACATAACATAACACTCCAATATGATAATCTCACCCGAAGGTAAGTACAATATATATATAGAGAGTTGTTGGGTGCCAACCGTTGGCAACCATTGGCTAAGTGTCGACCCGTCGACACAACTTCTCGACACAAGACTAACAAATGCTAATTACCTAACAACATCACCCCCCAAAAAAGAAAGTTGTCTCCAGACGACACACAAAAAAATGGGGACTAATACAATTATACAAACAAAAATCAAGAACGGGGTCGAGGGAGCGTCCGTGATGAGGAAGGAGGTGGTGTTGAGGCCGCCAACTCCTCTCTCAATCAGTACACCTTCTTAGTCCGTAGCCTCAAATCTCTCTCCGCTAGCATCTGTCGTTCCCGAGCGGACTGCACCATGAATGCCACCTCCAAGATCTCCTTATCCTCCTTGTAATGCTCCTCCATAGCTGTAGCAAGGCGAGTCTACACCATCACCCGCTCAACCCTCTCATGTTCCAACTGCTCCATCACCGCTGCCCTCTTAGCCCTCTCCTGAGCCATCTGCTCCTCCAACACTGCCAATTGCCCCATGTGCTGAGCCAACTCCTCCTCTACCATCTGGAGTCGAGTGGCCAACTCCTCCCGAGCCGTTAGCGCTGCCTTCCGTGAAGCCTCAGCCCTTGATGCTACATGCTGGGTCCTCTTGAGCTCGTAGTACCCCTCGCGGAATGCCTGCTCGACCCTCCTCAAAAAAGAATGAATTTGACTCTCTCCCATGGGCTCTGGAAGGCCCCAGTCCTCCAACATCTCAAGGGTCACTGTAGCCGGCCATCCCCGAGACTGAAAACATCGTGAAAACTCTTCGGTGCAACCTCTTGTAGCAAACGCCAACAACCGCTCTACTGCCTAATCCACCTCCTTGTGGGCCCTTAATCTAGCAGAGGCCACTATCCTCGGTGCACCTGCCTCCATGTCTGCCAAGTACTGGTCAAGGTCACTAGACTCACCGTGAGTCTCAGATACGTGCTGGAGGGATACATGAATCCTACCCTCAAACTCCTCCCCTTGTACACTGATGTCATGTGGGGGATACATCTCCAACTCCCTCACAGGTGAACTCCCTCCCTGCTAATCCACAATCTCCTGAGACGGTGGTACCTGTTGTCGCGGTGAAAGGAGTGTGGGTCCAGTGAGTGCCATTGGCGTGTGCTGGAAATGGGTGAGCCAAGCATCCATGGTCACCTCTGACTTAGTACTTGCGCTCGCAAACATCTCAAGGACACCATCTGTCGACACCTCCTCTCTTGCCAACTGCTCCATGGATACCACCTCTGTCCCGACCACCTCTACGGCCTCTGTCTAAACCATCTCTCACTCTACCACTACCGTGGGCTCTCCAACCTCCAACAGAGCGGTCTCGACGACTACTTGCTGCTCCACGACCGTGATGCTGGTACTCGGAGGTGTCAAGGTGACGGTGCTCGGAGGTCTCAAGATGATGGGATCCCGTGACTCCCCAAATACTGGTACGGGTAAGGCCCCCATCATCACCCCCGACGAGATAGATGGGACCAACTGGCTGCCCCTACACAACTCATACATGGCCCTCAACTCCAACCTCTGACTCCAACACGTCTCCCTCGACCAAGTGACTGGTGCAGGACAACCTATAGGTCTCAAGGGGGGCCTATGAAGGGTCTTTGTACCATTGAATGTAATAAGGTCCATTGGACCACTTTGATGTCATTTGAAATGTTCTGAAGTCACTTTGTAAGGCTTTTGAGCCAGATTGCTTTTGTAAGACCAATTAGGACCAAGTAGGTCAAATTGGTCAAAGAGGTGAGAATAGGGTAGGAATAGTATTTTTGAGTATGTTTGGCACATACTTGATGTAATAAGGTCTATTTTGTAGCTAAGAGGGTAATTTGGCAAAAAAAGTTGCTAAGCAACTTTTTGCAACTTTTGAGCTCTATAGAGCAATTTTGTTAATCCAACGGTCATATAGTTTGAAATGTGGTTGGATTAAGTTGGGAAGATGTTTATTTAAGCTTCTGTGAGTCGAGGCAAACAAGTTGTTGATAATTTGGCACTTGCTCCTTAATAAAAAAACTTTGAGATTTTCCAGTTTTCTTGAAAATCAGAGGTGTTGGAAGGAATTGTACAGATTGGATTGAGGGTGAACTGTACATGAATTGTTAGAATCTTGAATTACCTTCATTTTGGTAGTGGTTTGGTGTATTTTCATTTTGATTTGTGCAAGTTATCACGAATTTACTGCCAATTGTTCAGAAACCCTCAAAACTAGGGTTTTGCTAAAGAAATGCCTCGAAACCTAGCATCCACGATTGAAAAATTGTGATTTCCTGAGGAATGTTAGGTTCTATATAATGTATTTTAAGATTTTTGGAGTTTTGGAGCCGTCCCCAAAGGTGGCAATGTGTTTTGGATCCAATTAAGGTTTGACATCTCACTTTGGCAGACCGAGTAGCAGGGTTTGGTAGCAAATTGAGTTGTAGAAGTATTGGTGAAGGTTTTAGACACTTGCCCATTGTGGATTTGATGATGTTAGATTGATTAGAAGATGTTCCAGGACTTGATTGAAGAGTTGGTGGTATTCCAAGTAGAGCTCCTTTATTAAGGTAGGCCTAATAGCCCTATTAGGTCTTTGCAACCCGTGAAAGTTAACCCATCCGTTTAAGGGATCAAAAGGGGATTTTGAGGTATGTTGTGAAGCTTCAAAAAGGGTATTCTGAATGATGATTGATTCGGTCATATCATCAGGAGTCTGTAAGTTATGGTTAGATTACTCGCTGGGTAGGGCTACAAGGAATTAGGCCTAATTGGTAACAAGGGGTACAAAAACAAGTGTTGGGGTTTGTTTGAAAGGTGAGAATAGGCTGAAGTGGTCCATTTGTGAAGAATAACAAGTTACTTAAGGTCATTTCCATGTTTGTGTCGCCCTAGTGCCTAAACCCTGATTTGGTCAAGTTTGAGGGCATTGTTTGTAAGGGAAGAACCTTGGTTTAAGGTTGAATTATCTTAGTATCCAAAGAAGTGGGACATATAGGAGTCTTAGAGTCTGTCAAACTCCTTTTAGAGAAGTCACAGGGATTGCCAATGGGTCAATGGGGAATGGAGATTGTGAAGAGCATATGGAGGAATCAAGTTTTTGTGTTGAAAAGTTATCCAAGAATTGTTCAAAGGAGGTAGCAGGTTTGTAAGGTCTCAATGAGTGGGTTGTCACCTTGTGATTGTATTTTGCCTCTACACCAGTGACCCCCGCCTCTAGTCACGATCCAAAAACTTCCTCCACTAGCCCTGGAAGTATCCCTGACTCTTGGCCACTGTCATCACCCTCCTCTCTATCTGTCTCAGACTCAATCTCTAACACCACTACTTGCTGCTTGCGTTTCTTAATCGATTGAATCTCGTTGCCGGATCCCCGGATGTCTAAATGTAACCAGTAAAAGATAGGTGGCTAGTCGGGGTGTACACGACCCTGCGACACCAAATGGTGTAAGTGGGGAGACACTTGTGTCCGCACAGCCTCCAGAAAGAGCTCGATGGCGTGATGGGGCATGTAGAACGACCTGTGCTGTAATGTCATGAACTCCTCCATCCTATCTGCTAACACAGAGGCCCAGTCGTATACGACACCATTTCTTAACCCCTTCATCAAAGCTTTCTTAGCTACGACGATATTAGACGTGCGGCTAGCTCCTATCAGGCGGCTCTTTAGTACATCTAACAGACACTTCCACTCACCCTGCTGAAGAAATGACCTCTTCAGACCGCACCCTCTACTACTTGTATGCGTGAAAGTGTCCCAGTCGGCCGCTGTCAAGTCATCTCGACACATCATCCGTAATAGAGTGTCTTTCTGCTCGGCTTTCATTTTTTGTACTTTATCAATCTTCTTTGCCTATGTCCCAGGAATGCCAAAGACTCGGGTGAATTCACGGACTGCAAATGAACTGTAATCTAGTGTCGCTGGTAGGCAAACACCGATTGCCGTCTGTGCCTATCGTAGGTGCCAACCATAGCTTGCAGGGCTACCTCAAAATCTCTGATACAGAACACAAGCATTTGGATAGCCCATTAGACTTATGCGCGCCTGGGGTTTTCTTTTATGGGGTGGTCATGTGGGTAGTTCTGCCACCACTTTCTATAGTCCATGCCATTTAAACCCTCGAAGGTGATTTTGTCAACCGTCACCTCATCCCTTGTGTCTGAGTCTGAACTCCTGGCCGCGTCTTCTTGCCTTTTTCCTTTTTCCTAGAATCCATTTTGCCTGCAACTTATACTCCCGAAGGCAATGTCGTTGTTCCTCTATCCATTGTTTAAGGTGATGCAACTGTGCCAGGTAACTGTTGTAATTGATTTCTCCAATTGCTCTTTCCTGTTTGCGAATCCATCAACTTTCTTCATTGTCGCTTTATGCAATTAATTAATATAATATCCAAAGTGTAACCTCCAGGTGTGGCTTTTCAACCGCACTGGCACATACAACCTACAAACTTCTCTCTTTTTTTTTTCACGCTACAATGACTGCAATTCGTACGGGAAGTACAGTCTTTCTTGACTTCTATCTGTACTACCCTGTGACTGTGCTATTGCTTGTGTGGTCTCTTCTGTGCTGCCGCTTGAAGCTGTACGTTGTTAATTTCCTTCTCTTGCGCTATTCCTGTCGGACGGTGTTGTACTTTAGTTCCTCTTCTTATCTGTGCTGTCTAGTTTGCTCTTTCCCTACAGCAACTTCGTGCTTCGTCTTACCCCGAGGGTCCTCTTATATCTCTGAATTCTTTATTTCACCTGCGATATTCACTTATTTTTTTTTTCCTCACATTACCATACGGTGCCGATCTTCATTGGCGGCAATCACTGTAGGCTCGTGCGGTCCTCTGCATGCGGACCTTTCCTGCACTCTCCGTCGGTGTTTTCGTGTAGCACCTCTTATTTATCATGCAACCCATTTTATGTATTACCGTACGGTGTACATGCCATTCCAACCGTACGATTGTTGCAATACCTTCGACACTATTTATTAATCGCCGTACGGTCTTGAAATGTTTTCCAAGCCCTTCAATGTTTACTCCTGTCGTACGATCTGCCTTTACTTGTGCAGTCCTTTTTCCTTTCCATACTGTATTTCTATTATTTGCCCGCACGATGATGTTGGTACGATATTTCTATTTTTTGCTCGCATGATGATGTCCGTATTGGAGTCACTCATATGGTGCTCTCACCATACGGTGACCACCGTACGAAATACTAACCGTACGGTGAGTTCTCTTTTTTTCGGTTTTTTCAAATTTTTTTCTTACTCTTTTTTTAAAGATTTATTCACATACCTTGGCCGTCATCCCTCCGAACTAGGTCGTCCCTTCGTCTTCTTTCATGATACAATTTTAACTTCGACCCGTTCATGTCCTAGGGTACTTTCTGACCATTTAGAGTCTACAACTTTATTGCTCTGTTCTCTTTGACTTCACATACTTTATAGGGACCTAGCCATCACACCCTAAATTTTCTCGACTTTATCTCATTCCGCCCATTATACTTCAACACCAATTGACCTGGATTGAACCTCATCCGTGGAATTTGCTTATCATGCCGTAACTTTCGCATTGTTGGGTTGCCTCCATCGCCCATTGGGCCATCATCCTTCGCTCGTCCAACTTATTCAACGCATAAGCCGCTCCCTTAGGCTTTCTATATCACCCAACCGGTTCTCCATCGCTATCCGGAGACTTGGTACCACGAACTTTGTTGGTACAAGTGCTTCTTGACTGTACATCAATTGGAAAGGCTTTTGGCCATTCGTGACGTATGTTGCTCTATAGGCCTATAACACCGACAACAATTTCTCCTCCCAATCTTCCTATTCAACACCACAAGATTTATATATGACGGATATCGAGATTTTGTTTGTGGCCTTTGCTTGACCATTGGCTCTCGGATTGTAGGGGTTGGACAATGAGTGGATAATTTTAAACTTCGTTGTGGGCATTTTGATCACATGGCTCACGAAGTGTTTGCCGCAATCACTCATGAGTTGGATGGGAATGATGTACCGAGTGATGATCTATTCATAAATGAACATTGTTGTACTCAAAGTTGAATTGTCTGGAAGGGCCCGTGCATCGGCCCATTTTGTCAACTACTCAGTCACCACAACAATATGCCGACACCTATGTGCACGACTGGTCTTTAATGGCCCAATAAAATCTAGTCCCCATTGCTCAAACAACTCTTGAGCATGCAAGGGGTTGAGAGGCATAAAATCCCTCTTCAGTGGTTTCCCAACCCTCTGGCATGTGTCGCACCCCATTTCTCTTTCTCGAGCATCATTATACAGAGTAGACCACCACAAACCCGCCAACAACACCTTCCGAGTTGTAGTGTCTGGTCCCATGTGGCCTCTGGTAGGACCCTTGTGTGCCTCTTTCAGAACACTTGGAACCTGCTCTTCCATGACGCATCTCCTCATAACTTGGCTGGTACCATCTTGTAGAGCAACATGTTGATGTACTCAAATGTCCTACTTCTGAGGACCAACTTTCTGGGTTCTCCCAGTGGCATGTCCCTTAGAAGCTGGGAGGTTGAGAGATACTCTCCGATGCTCGTATACCATGAGGGTAGCACAACAATGTGAAAAAGATGAGCAACCAAAAAGTCGTCATTCATTCCCATTGGTGGCTCTCTCGACCTAATCCTCGACAACTATCCGACAATGAAATGGCTTCGTCCTGGCCGTACAATAATTGTGAAAGTGAACTCTTGCAGTAGGAGGAGCCACCTGCTAACCCTCCCCTGTATAATGGGTTTGTTGACTAGGTACAAAAGCGCCTGTTGGTCCACATAAAAAGTGAACAAAGTCGCCAAAAGGTAGTGGTGGAACTTTTGCACCGCGTACACCATCCTGAGAGCTCCCCTCTCCGTTGTGCTATAATTTTTCCCCGCCTTAGATAATAATCTACTTGCAAAGTAGATGGGGTGATCAACTCCATGCTCTCCCACCTGTGCCAGTGTGGCCCCGATTCCGTAGTTAGAAGCATCCACATGCACTTGGAATTCTTTATCCCAGTTTGGGTACGCCAAGATGGGTGCAGCCACAAGTCTTGTCTTCAATTCCTCAAAGGCTTGTCCTTGTGCGGTCCCCCAGATGTATGGCTCGCCCTTCCGTGTGAGCTTGTCTAGAGGGTAGGAGACCTCTGCAAAGTTCTTTATGAACTTGTGATAGTAGCCAATGTGTCCGAGGAAAGACTTGACTCCTATCACATCGGTTGGGGGTTCCATTTCAACAATTACCCTCACCTTATCTGGATCGGTCTTCAGTCCGGCCTTGCAGACGATGTGTCCTAGCAACTTCCCTTGAGGCACCAAGAATCTGCACTTCTTGGGGTTCAACGTCAACCGTGCTCTTCGACACCGCTTCATACATTCCCGTAGGGCCACCAAATGGGTGTCTTGTCCACTGTAGATGGACCAATCATCTAGAAAGGCTTTAAAATTACCCATTGAAATCTTATAAAAAATGTGTAAAATGATCCTCTGAAAGATTGCAGGGGCGTTTCACAACCCAAACGACATCCGGTTATAGGCATACACGCTGTCCTCCACCACAAATGTGGTTTTCAGCTTGTCCTCCGCGATAGAAATTTGGTTATACCTAGAAAAGTCGTACATTAACAAGTACATTTCGTGCTCTGCTACCTCCTCTAGGATACTGTTAGTGAAGGGTATCGGGAATGGGTCCTTGATGGTGACAACATTCAGACACCAAAAGTCCACACAGATGCGGATTTGGTTTCCGTCCTTTTAAAATGAGATCACTATAGGTGAGACCCATTCGCTTGTCTGCACCTGGAAGATGATGCCAACTTCCAGCATCCATTCGATCTCCTCGGTCACCCTCGTTGCATAGTTTTTATTCATCCAGTACGATCGCTTCTGCATTGGCTGGGTTCAGGCACAAATGGGATACGATGCACGCACTGTTCCGGAGGCACCCCTTTCAAATCTTTGTAGGTTCATGCAAAGATGTCCGTATAGTCCAGATATATTTTGAAGGTTGCAGCCTTCAACACTGGGTTCCAATCATCCCCCACCAGTATGGCCTTTGAATTTGCTTCATCTCCCAAGTTTGTCTCCTTCATCTTGGGCTCCTTGTACCGTATGGGCTTATCTCTTTCAAACTGATGTGTGGGAGTCTCATTGACTCGGGCCTCCTCTTCGTTATATTCCCCATACTCACGAGGAAACACGCCCTCTTTAGACTCTTCTTCAATTTGCAACATGTTACACGACGAGTGGAACACTTCATAATCTTCCATTTGTCAATGCAAGAGCCCGTTCATGGAGTCTACGTCATCTTCCGAGCAACCTTCTTACTCCAGGACACCCTCCTCATTCGGCTCCATCTGTCGTCTTCCTTCATCTGCTCCAATCCGTTCCCCCTCCGACTTAGATTTTGAGGAGGATGCCAACTCCTTGCTCACCCCTTGTGTTTTCAAGTCAATCAGATATTTACAGCCTCCGCTCTCCATGGACAATGTGTTGCATTTCTAGTTATGGTTCACTTTATCAGTAATTAGCCATCCCCTCCCAAGGATAGCATCATAGCCCTTCTTTTTCAATGGAATTACTATAAAGTCGAGAATAAATGGTTGCATACCAATCATTACCCGTTGTGTCGTTAAAGTTTCGATCGACTTGATGCCCTACTGGTCGGTACCCACCAAATTAAACGTTGGTGGCCACAAAGATCTCTTTCCCAATTTCTTCCAAGTTTCCCCCGGAAGCACATTCACCGTCGATCTTCCATTGACAATGTTGTCGTTGAGGATGGTTCCCAAGATACCCATCTCCACTACTGCGGGGTGTCGCCCATTATTTATCGCCAGTAGTATTTGGCCCATCGAAGGGCTGACGGGAACTTCTATGTGGTTTGGTGTAGGGGTAGCTACATGTACGATGTTTAGGATGACTATCCTCAGCTGTGGTATACTTTCCAGAAGGTTCTTGATTTTCACGGGCACTTCCATCTGCAACACTTGTCTCATGATATTTTGTTCAGATTTCGTACAGAGTGAAGTGCTGGCAGTGTCATGGGTTTCCCTCCTCTTTGCCATCATCTCCTTCTCAATGTCCGCCTTCTCCTCTCGTAGCCTCTCCTCCGTACGAGGGTCTGGGTATGTGGCCTTCTTTGCCTGTGCCCTTGTGAGCGCCAACACCTCTTCTTTTCCTGATTTGTCGATGTTCAACAAATTCACTTCTGGCTTTGCGCAATTTGCGTCCTTGTGGTCGTCAGGACCACACTACCAACAGAGGTGTTGGGGGCTCTCCTCGTTCTCGCAGTCATGCACGAAGTGTCCCCATTGATTACAAGCACGACATTGAATCATCGGCCAACCCTTGGCATCGTATTGTATATGGCTTCTGTTGTTGTTATTATTATTGTTTCTTTTGCCGCCCCTTCGGTTATTTCGATATCCACCAAATGATGCGGTTGTGTTGGCCGATTGCTTTGAGGTGACCGCAACAGCGACCGTCGATGACTATTCTTGTGCGAAGACTACTTGTGCACTTTGCGTCTTCATATTGTATGGGCACTCCTTGGTGGAGTGTCCCATTATTTGACAAATGTCACAAAAGGCCTTTTTGGGGCACGTGCCTTTTGTGTGGCCATCCTCTTTGCAATTTGTGCACCATAATTCCCCTTTTGTCTTGTTGCTGTTTCCCTTCATAGCTTTAAATTCCTTCTAATCCAGTGCATATGTAAAGTTTCCTTTCCAGATTAAACCCAATTTCCAACACTTATTTGTTTGCATGTATACAACTGTACAGTAATGACTCTTTGTTTCACTGAGAAATGAGGGACAATTATATTTGAACTGAATAATGATGGCAATAACATTGAATACAGACAATACGTTCCAGAAGTTCATTGGTTTATTCCAGACCACAAGCCATAGTATTTTATAATGCAAGGAGTAATAATGTTACACCAGTTTGCAATTTATATTTGTTTGTGAAATATAAACGTGTGCACCTGTACAGTATTGTCGGTTTCCTGTGTAAAGGAGGTTGGCTGGGCTGCAAGTGTATCCACGCGGCTCCTTGACTGAATATGGGAAGTCTATTCTGGGCAATGAATATTACCACGCGGCCCTTTGACTGTATGCAGGAAGTCCGCCTGAGCGGTGAATGCAACCACGCGGCTCCTTGACTGTCAGAGAGTCCACTAGTGTATTACTCCTCCCGTGAAGTTGGGAATGCTACGCTGGTCTTTGGCGTGAACATTCTGTGCCTCCAATTGTTCTGTTCGTGTGATGAAGACTATTTCGTAGTCCCGTGTTTCCTTCCGTTGTCTTTGTGTCAACTTCTGGCTTGCAGTCAGAACGTGCCTATACATCGATGCAATTCTCTCTATCGTTCGATCAAGAACTCTCACCATACGCTGCCAAACTTTCCTTTTTGTCAGAGTGATATGCCATATACTGCCGAATGCTATCTTGCGGCCCAAATATCGTTGTCAGTTTCTTGTCTAACTATCCTTGTCGTTCTGTCAAGGTAATGCGCCGTATACTGCCAAACCTTGCCTTGCGGTCCCAATACAAATGTCTGAGACTTGTCTAATAATTCACAAGTCTTCTCCCGTAATGCCGAATGACCAACACTTCATTCTGCATCTAAACTCCACTAGGCCAGTTGTCTGAACTGACGAAAGGAATGAGTGCGTGTCCTCTCTTAAAGAAACAACTTCTGTGCAAAATCCCAAGCATATATCCTTCTATCCTCTCGACAATGCCTTATATGGGAAGCAATTCCCATAATATAACTTCCCCAACTAATCAATTATTTTATTATTAGTTTAAGCGCACTAATATTTATTATTCATTGACAACTCTTATAATTATTTAATATTAGTTTATATTATAAAACTAATAACAAATAATTAATATTATTTTCTAAGTCATCATTTCGGGGACATTACAGCATATCCTTCTACAATGCCTGCACCTTCTTGCTGACCTCCTCGTTGCTGCTATTGCTACTCCCTTTAGAGGAGTCATCATCGGACTTGTGCTTTTTCCGCGAGGCCTTGCTCTCGCTTTCTATATCCATTGCGCAGTTGTATGCATTTTCATATGATGTGGGGGGCATGGCTTTCATCGTTTTTCTTAATGAGGATTTCAAGCCTTACACGAGCCAATGTTTCTTTAGTCTATCGGCTAGTTGATTCTCCATTTTTCCTAGCAATTCCTTGAGGCGTCGTTTGTACGCCCTCACACTTTCGTGTTTCCCTTGCTTTGTACTGTAGATTTATGCAACAATTCCGTTGTAATCGCAAAGCAGTTTAAATTCCACCTGGAATAGCTTTTTTAAGTTGGTCCTTGTGGCTACCTTTGTTTTATCTACTTCTAAAAACCAATAGATGGCCACCCCCTGTAGTGTTGCCAGAAATTGTGTCACCCATTCGTCGCGATCTTTCTGCCCATTGGCAGACTAGATTGTCTCACATGTTCTGCAATGCTGGACATGATCCTCCAATCCATCGCTCGTAAATTTTGGCAATTTTTGATATTTTGACATTATAGACCAGGTTTGCATACTGCTTTGCGTACCGCCTTTAGTACCAGGTCCAGATGGAATGACTCGAGTTTGGTGCACTTGATCCAAACAGATCGTTTTGACTTCGGCGCCCCTATGTCCTCTCAACACCTTCGGCTGTGACCGTGTCCCTCATGCGTCTGTCTTCTATTGCGTGCTCGACATTGTGTAGTCTTCCAACCTCTGACCCCCTTGACTTCCTTCGGTCTGGTTCTGCTCCACGATAGTCTCTACTTCCTAGTGGTGTAAGTGTGAGATGTCCCAACCGGTGTCGAGTATTCTCGATCAGTTCAAATACCTCGTCACGTTCTACCACTCCTTCTGCACGGGCACCCCCTTCAACGTCGACACCGTTCACTTCGTACTCTTCAATATCACCTTCGGTACGCTCACTCACTTCGACACTTCTTGGATTCCCTTTGGGCAACCCTTCTTCCCCTTCAGGCAGTCCTTCAGCAAGTCTTCGTAGCTGTTGTCTCCTTTCTACTTCTTCCTCCAATCTTAAGGCTTTCTGAATGGCCTCGTACTCGTCTCCTTGACCCCTCAAGATATGATTTGTATGCTTATTTAAGGTTATTGGCATTAATTATTCCTTTCGTAGGGGTTAAGGGTGCGTTGCCGTCTGTCATGTCCCCTTTCTAGAGTGGACATTAGAGACGGAGGAGTTGGCCTATCATTGGAGTCTCGTAGGCTAGCGGAGATGGATAGGGACTCATTCAGTGCATACAGTGACTGGATTTTGTCCTTACAAGCAGTTTGGAGCCAGTTTGGAGTAGTTCCTAGATTTTAGGGGATATCCCTACTTTTTAGGAGGATGTGGCAGTTTCCAGATGTGAGGTCCCACTGGACATTCCATGGTTTCAGTTTCAGGATGACAGGGTGTGTTCCCTAGTTTCTAGGAGCATCCCTAGATTTTAGGGATGGGACTGCTAGTTGACCCATCTCGTTCGGCATCAGTCTGTACAGGTGACATGGTGGTAAACATAGTGTTGCAGTGCAGTTCCTTGATTTTAGGAGGCAGTTCCTACTTTTTAGGAGGGGAATTCCTACTTTTTAGGAGGTGGTGTCAGCTTCCAGATTTGAGGTTCTATAAGGTCATCCCTTGGTTTTAGTTTCAGGAGATTTGGGTGTGTCTCCTAGTTTCTAGGAGCATCCCTAGATTTTAGGGATGAGACTGCCAGTTATTCCAGGTTGACCGACATCAGTCATAGGCAGGTGACATATTCAGCTTCAGCATTTTGGGGTGTCTCGAGTATTCCTGGGCTACTTATGATATATTTTAATATTTCCTAAGTTTGCGTTTAATTAAATTAAAATAAAGCTATTTATATAGCTAATTGGAGTAATAAGGGATTTTTGGCTTATTCTGGTCAGGCAGGCCTATGTGTTATAGCTCGTTGGAAAGGTCTTGACGTAATCTAAATCATTTTCATCTTCCAGAGATCTTCTGACACTTTGAGTTATGTTAATTGGGCAAAGGGGTGTTTTTCCTAAACATTAAAGCCTTTAATTAAAAGATGTCATTTTATAATAAAGAAAAAAGGCATATTCTTCCTTTAGGGTTCGATTGGCTTTGAGAGGGAGATAAAAGGAGAAGTTGGGTCATTCTTTGATAATCTTTTACATCTTTTACAACTTCAATCTTGTTATTGGCAATTTTGCTTTGAGGAGTGATTTTGGAGAACTGGGACGCAAACCCCAGAGTCTTGCTACTGGGACACAAACCCCAATAGATGGTTTCAGCATTATTCTACAGTATTATTTCAGAGTTGACATAGAGTGTTGAATTCAGCGTGGAAGTACTGTGGCAGTGGACGTTGGGAGTCTATTTTGGCACGTGAGGTATTCAGACTGCCTTGGCGTGACTTCTGCAGCCGTACCACTACCTTTCAGCTGTCACTTGGTTTATTATTTGGTTTACAACAGCAAGTTCTGCCTTTGGTGCGTGGCTGGTTATTTCAGCAGCTAGGCGTCATCATTCTTCATTGTAAACAACCTTTGCTGATATACTGAATGCCTATCTTGCCTGGTACGATTTGCAGCCATTCTGGTTGATTGAATATTATATTATTGCACGCTGTCTCAACTTATTTCTTATTTGCTGCTGTTATTATTTACTGTTTTACATATATCTGGAAAATACAAACACAAAAGAAACAAACCTTCTGCAACTTTTGTCTAATTCTCTAAGACCACAAAATAAGTACAGGAAAATCTATTATTTTAATTAAAATTTACAGAAGTTCAGCAAAAGGATCCTCTTGGGATCTTTCACCGTCTGTGACTTTTGTCCCGTTCCTCCTCTTCCCTTTGACTCCTTTCTTGGTACCACTGTAAGATTTGTTGACAACGGTCTTCCCGATTTCCTTCTTCCCAGAGGTTATAGAGGGCAATGAATTGTTATGCCAATAGACTTGGCAATTGGTACATAAAGCGATCAACAGCTGGATTTATTTCGAGTGTATCCCAAATCACACTCTCGGGAACCCCTTGGCGCTCCACCTCTCTTCGAACGTGAGTCCCAATGGATGCTCTTAACACACTTGAACAATCCTCTGTCAATACTCTTTCCTCTTTAGTCAATACTCTTTCCCCTTCAGGCTCTTCCTCCCTGGTTACTTGTTCATTCGATGGTTAGCCCATTAGAAAGTTCTCGCCATGTCAAGTGTCTTCCGTCCTCTCGAGTATTTCATTCTTAGATTCGTCTAGGCAACGACACCAAATGTTTGCCCCGTAGGGTTTATGTTCAGAACAGAGTAAGATGCATATGAAACATAATAGTAAGCATATAGAGTACAATTGAGAGAACTCAGAATTGTTTATTCATTACTTTTAGAATCATTACAATATATCTTAGTCACAGTATTATTGCCACACATAACATAACACTCCAATACAATAATCTCACCTGAAGGTAAGTACAATGTATATATAGAGAGGTGTCAGGTGCCAACCGTTGGCAATCGTCGGCTAATTGTCGACCCCTCGACTCAACCTCTTGACACAAGACTAACAAATGCTAATTACCCAACAACATAGTCTATGTCCCAAATGTGTTGGAATTTCGAACTAAAATGTGGATATAATTCAATAATCTTGGTATTGTTATTCATACGTGCTATCTTTATTCTATGACATACATGATTGTATTGTAGCTCTGTTACTGCATTGTATATGGATGAATTAATCACAAGTTCTGGAGCTTTTATACTTTGTCTGTCTTTATAGCCACGGTGTAATGCTTTTTAAGAGCATTTTGAAGATGGTTTTTTCTTGTTAACATCAGTCTCATAGCTTAAATCCATAACCATTCCAAATGACTCAGGTAGATATCGCTTTGCAAATATTGCCCATGAAATTCAAGCTATTTAATCTTTCAGTCTAGTGCCATATTGCTCTTAGAATAAGGGTTTCATTGATTTGCATTGTTTCTTCATGTCATAAAGGTGGAAACTGTGAAAGTTGTGATAGATGGATCTTTTATATGTAATGATGGAATAAGATTTTTCTTTCCCATGAGATAACTATCATATATGTTCATTTACTGTCTGAGTTTTTGTTGTTATTTGCTAGCCAAGTGCCACTGACTTTTTTCTCCGGTGTTGATAATTAGCTCTTTGATCCAGTAGATGTGAAGTTGGCTTTTAAGGAGGTCACATCAAAAATTTTGCGCAAATGTATTGTGCAGGTGAGGGATTCTATCATGTAAAATATAAACATGAGGTATATAGGTGCATGAAGGATTTCTGAAACCATATCAGGCATTTTTTTACCATGCAAAATATCAACATGAGTTATATGGGAATTTGAAGAATTAATTAAACAGCACTGGCCTTTTTTACCAGTTAAAGTTTTAAACTTCAGTATGTGTTGATTGTACCAAGGACCCTGAGCTTAATTTTCTTACCAAATCTGAGCTAATTCTGTCAAAATGGAAATTGAGAAAAAGTTACAGCCTTACTCTTTTGAATCTGAAAATATGTAGGATGCTAAACAAAAAATGAAAAATATGCTAGAACTGCTCAAAGAAATAAAAACACAATATTAGATCTCATGTTCTGAGTATTTATGAAATATCTTGGGATTTAGTGTGTAGTTTCTACATAATTAAAACCCGTTTATTGTCTTCATCCAACAAAGTATTCCTTGGATAGTCCTAGTTTCTTCCTATGAAAAGGATTTCATTTATGGAGCACTATATAATGGTACATTTAGGTTACTTGGACCCCTCTTGCACAACCTATACACACTAAAATGGTACCACATGAAATATATCTTATAGATTGTTGGTGACACCATTGTGCGACTTAACTATCCTCAATATCATTAGCTATACAACTTAATGTTTTCATTTTGCCAGTTGAGGCTTGTTCCTCCATCAAGATATTCCTTGGATACTCCCTACTTTCTTTCTACGAAGCCTGTGACTTGTAGAACTCTATATATGGGTGGTAGGTTTAGGTTACTTGGACATATCTTGCACGGGTGGTATGTTTAGGTTACTTGGACATCTCTTGCACAACCTCTAAATACTGAAGTGGTTCCATGTCAAATATTTCGTAGTGATTGTTGGTGGCAGTGGCACCATCATGTGACTTGACTACTGTCAAAATCAATAGCTACATGACTTGATGATTCTATTGGGTCAGCTGAATCTTGTTGCCAATGGTTACTAGCTGAGGAAAACCACCATATTCCTCCTAATGATCCATTCTTATTGCTTTCTCTAGTAAGTGGGATGGAGAGCACTTTATTCTAGGTGTTCAAGAAAGAAATTTGGGAGAATTCACACAATGCAGTAATTCTCATGCCTACTTTGTTAGTGTAGGATTTTAGTTTCCTTATGTTATCAGGGAATACTTATTTTTCCTACACATATATAAGCTTGCTTAGGTTATATTAGAATGGTTAGGAGAAGGACACATGGCATAATCCTACAATTACATATGTCATTCACACCCACCTTTGGGTAGTGGAATGTCTCACCCTCATTTGGACTTATTTGCCACCTCCCATAACAATTTTTTTGTCTTTACTTGAGTTGGCAGAACCATGTATTTGTTATTTACCAAGTAGGTGAAACTTTCCCCTATTTTGGGCTGTTGGGAGTTATTATTCCTCTTTGAATTATATGCCTCTATTTTTCTATATAAACAATCCTTACCTCTCCCTATGCTAAGCTCTCTAGTGCATCTATTCATGAGTGCTAGTTCACTGCTAAGGGAGTACTGAGTTTTGCTCATCTCTGGATTCAATTTTGCTTTCCTTCAGTCATTTTTGATCTTGGGTGGCTTCACAGTAAATCTAACATGATATTAGAGCTGGTTGTGAGTTGTGGGACAGCAAATTTTGAAGAATCTAGAGTGATTTTGTTCTTGAAAGCAAGTATGATCTTCTCTTGCATCCAATGATGTTCTTAAAAATCATAAAAGCTTGAAGGAATTACAGTTTTAGGGGGGGTTCCTATCTCTTGTTTTTTCAGAGCAGGTTTTTAAACGCTTCCTTGAGGAAATTTGAGCTCACCATCGAGTTCAGAGTAGTTGAGAAAGTCAGAGTTGCCCTTTGTTTTGTCCAGATTGGACACTGGACACAGATTTGCTGAAGCTTTGAAGTAGATCTTTCATTGCTAGGTCCACAGGGTAGCTGATAATTCAGTGCATTTTTAGGCCAAACGGGCTGCACCATCACATGCAAAAGGCCCAAAAACACTAAAATCGACTACCAGTTCGTCGATTTTAGAGCAATTCAAATATGATTCAAAAATTCTTTTACCAGGTAGGACTGTTTGGCCCCAACTACATAGTATGGTACGGATTGGATTTTTTTAAAATTATCTTTGAGAAAAATATATATATTTTTATTCAAAATTTGATTTGAAATATGGGTCAGAGTTTGACTCAAAAAACTACATAGTTGAATCCTGATAGCAATATCACAATTTGACTTGCTGTGGAAAATATCTCCCACTTATCAATTGATGAGCTTAAGGGGTTTTCTAATGAATGGTTCATAATGCACAACACTTGCTGAAGGTTTTGCAAATGGGGTTGCAAGCAAAGTGGGTTTAACCATGGAGGAAACTTCGTAGTTAAGCGCGCTCAAGCTGGAGTATTACTGGGATGAGTGATCTCTTAGGAAGTCTCCCTGCGTCACCTTTGTGAGCATCACCTAGATGCAATGAGTGCTAGGTGTTCCATTCATTCTCATGAGAGATGGGTTGATGTGAACCACTATTCATGAAACATGGGTCAATGGATTTGACTCAAAAAGCTACAAAGTTGAATCCTGATAGCAATATCACAATTTGACTTGTGGAAAATATCTCCTACTTATCAAAAATAATATTATAATTTTTTTTTTCAAAAATAAAATCATTATTAAAAAAAATTGTTTTGAAAAAATCAAAAAACAAAAAGTCTATTTTAAAAGTTTATTTATAAACTTTTGAAAAAGTTTTATCGAAAAAATAAATTAAATAAAACCAAAAAAATACAGGTCAAAGTATGTAGGGTACCCTTTGTACTTGCACAGTACCCAAGGTACTTGTGTTGCAGGTCTTGGATGCTCCACAATGTAGGCTGTGGGTCCCTTCACTACCAAAGGCAATGTAATCATATTCGGGGCTTAAATGTGGCTATGGCTCCCCAATTTGTATTTTTAATATATTTTTTTTTATCAATTTCAAACTTTTTCTGTATTTGAAGCCTCAAGCCTCCCATGAAGTCTTGCTACATGCTTTGAACCCACACAAACTACATTGTGTGCACCTCCCGCCCCGTACCTCAACAAATGTGGAGCTCATTTTGTAAATTCCAGCTTTTTTAAGCCAATTATTGGGTGGTTATTTTCAGAATTTAGTTATGACTAAATTTAACTGGTAGTGGTGATATGTGGTGGAGTTCTAAACTATCTCGCAGGCAGCTAAAATTGTCAGTTTCTCCAAATTGGCGGTTCAGAAAAAATTGGTGATAGCTTGTCCTTTTTTTTTTTGAAATTTTGGACCCCCTCACCAATGCATTTTTTATTTTTTCACCTGAAATTTGGAAGGTGATATCTCAGCCATACAAAGGAGTTTTTCAGCGAATCCTTTTTTTATTTGGGGCAGAATTTCGCACTCTTCGTGATGATGTGATTAGTTTTTGCTTAGGTAATCATATTTTTCTAGAAATTTAGTTTTCACATTAGATTTGAAGGAAAATCCACATTTTCTGAACTTGAAACGGCTAAAATTTTCACATATGACCTTGAATCGAGGTGCTTCGTTTTTTAAAAGTTGATATTTTTCCGAGCACTACATATTTGTGTCATTTTGAGATTCTATTGCTCTTTCAGTATTTGGGTCCATTTGTGGGCAATGTAAAACTTTGGAAAACACTCTAACATTGTGAGCACACTGATTTATAAAGTGCCACAATCATTTTTTGTTGGAGGGGATTCTTGATTGAGTCAAAAAAGGGGGTCGTCTCTCTCGTGGTGTGTGTGTTTTTGATCTACTTTCTGTGCTTGTTCATTTTCAGTTATGGGTTGTCCTAAATTTCCCCTCTTATCTCCACATAATTATGTAACTTGGAAAGTTAATGGATGGAGTAAACTATTGGAAAAAGGTTTAAATCATTATGCTAATAGCACCATTTCAGAATTGTATTGTCTCGTCTTCCTAGACGATTACTCAGATGTTGAGATTTGCCTATTATCCATCTCCGTAGGCAAATCCAGTGGATAGGCGATGTTTTTCTTGGCATGAGTGGATTTTCTACACCTGCGATTGGCATTTGATTGGCGTTATTATGAGCAAATAATGTTATTTTATTGTAAAGTTAATTTTCTGCTAAAAATAGAAGGTTTCATTAAAGTGAATTTATAAAGTCAAATTATAAAGTAACTTTATGAAGTTAAATTGTTAAATTAAAAAAGTAACTTTATAAAAGCGAATTAAAAAATTAACGTGAAATTATTTAATTTCACCCCTTGGGTGTCACCCTAGGCCTAGATGCCACTTATGGAATTGAAACAAAAATTAAAAATGATAAAGGGTGGCGTTGGAGTCCAAAAAGGAGTAGGATTTTATAAAAGAGGCTCATTCTTCTATTTTCTCATTACGTTGAGATCAACAGAGGATATAAGGCAAAGTAATTATAGCAAGCAGGGCTGCATATTACAAATTAAGAACTCTATACGGTACAACTGATGAATCTAGGGGTTATCAAATTGTTGTTGAATTAATCAATCTTTTGACAACATTCAGGACTATGTAACAAAGTTTAATGACCTCAGATCATAATGCAAATCATATGGCTTTGAGAAATACTAAATACAACTTGTCTTTAATATAGTTAACAAGCTTGCACCCGAATATGCACATTTATTTCTAACTTTCATGCTCACCTTTTGATTATGGATCTGCATATAGTTATACAATGCATTATTTTTCTTCCTTTTCAAAAATGTTGATGCAAGAAAAAGGGAAGTTTTTTTCTTTGGGGTTCCGTAAAGCCTTTTGAGGCTTAGACTTTGGTTGCGTGTCAGTGGAAGGGACAGAAAGAGTCATGGAAACGTGACAAGAAACAAAAGAAGTCCAAGAAGAAGTCATAGAAAGATTTGATAAAATCATCAAAAGCAGATTCTAATTCTTCTTCTTTAAAGACAATTGTTAGAAAAAGGAAATGCCAACTTATAGCTATTGCAAGAAGACTGGTCATGAATAGCATTCCTGTCACAAGAAGCAGAACAATGCATTGCTGCATCTTCTTAAAAAGAACAACATTAATCTGCCTTCTTCTATTGCTCTGAATCCTCTACTCCTCCCAAACCAAGTAAAGGGAAAGCAACTGCAATTATTGCTTCTGCAGATTCTTCTCAACGATGGATTCTTTACTACGGTCATCACATCATATGGGGTTTAGTAGAGAATACTTTTGTTTGTTGGAACCTTGTTTTGTATTCCGCATCTCATAGAGGAGGATTCTCCAAAGAATGTCATTGGCAAAGGTTCATTTGATGCTGGCATTGGCACGTTTGAGGATGTTCTTTGTGTGCCTAATTTGTTAGCCAACTTTCTCTCTATCTCTAGATCACATAGAGTGGTAGAAAAGTTGAACTCACTTCAAATTCTATCATCATCAGGGTTCATGAAAATAGTGCACTACTTGCAGTTGGTAAGGTTAGTCATATGTCTTGCTTCTTTGGTTTCTCTCACTTTATACTTGAGACACATTCAATTGCATTGCTCACCCATTTGGATTCTGTGAGCAAACTATGACATGAGTGTTTTGACCATCTCAACTACCGCAATATTTAGCAACTCAACCGGCAGGATATGGTCACATATCCTCCTTAGATCAATTTTTTAGACAACATTTGCTCGGGTTGTGTTGTGGTAGAGCATACTGAGACGTTTGACAAAGGGAATGCTTGGTGGGCTTCAAACGTCCTTGAGCTGGTTCACACTGACTTAGCAGATTCTTTTCCAACATTATCCTTCGACAAGGCCCATTAATTTCTCACCTTGATGACTATTCTAGATATTGGAGTCTACTTTCTTTGGAAAGAGAGAAGTTTTTGATAAATTTCAAGAGTTTAAGGCTTGTGTTGAGAAGCAATCTAGAAAATGCATCAAAACTCTCCTCATAGATGATATCAGAGAATATGTGAAACAATGCTTTGAACAATTTTAAACTCTTGAAGGGATTGATCTTTAGCATATTGTTGCACTTACAGATCACAACAAAAGCATGTCGCAGAGAGGAAAAATAGGTCCCTAAAGAGATGGCTGGTTGCATGATCCACACCTTCTCCCTTGCACATAAATATTGGGTGGAAGCTATCAATTGTGCTACTTATGTAAAAAAAATAGTTCTAGATAAGGGATTGAAGGGCACCGAGCTTGGGGTGGGAAGAAAATTTTTTGTGCTGCAGTTTAGAGTTTTGTCTCCCCAACATGGGCACACATTCCTTCAGAGAAGTGTAAGGCCTTAGAACCTCAAAGTCAAATTTTATCTTTATTGATTATTTGATGGTGTCAAAACATCAAAGAATATTGACTAGTGGATATTGAGACCAATGAGATCTTCATTGAGCATAGTGTGTAATTTGAGGATAGCTCTACTAGCCCATCCTCCCATTTGCTTTCCTCCACAATAGATTTAGATGATATTTACTAAGAAGATTTTCCTCCAACTTCTACTTGCAAATTTGATAATGGGGTTTCAGCCTTCTCTTTGTAGAATTCATATTTTGAGTTTGAGGGTTCTCCTCGTCCATCCCCTAACATGAATCAGTGGGCTCGTTAGACACTTGAGTTTGCAAGTACCCTTGTTGGGGATGCTTCAGATACTTCAAGGACTTGGTCACAACACAAAGACATTTCACATTCCTACATTACCACAACTTTAGATACACAAGCATTCATGAAGCATTGATTATTGTTGAGTGGGATTCAACTATGTAGGAAGAGAAAATCTTTGATTCAGAGGTAAGGGAAGAAAATTGGTTTGGTGTAAGTGGTTTTATCAAACCAAATTTTTAGCGGATTTATGAATTGACAAGTACAAAGCACAACTTGTGGCCAAAGGTTTCTTGTAGGTACCAGGTGTTGACTAGATTGAAACCTTGGTCATCATCGCCAAAATGAACTTCATTTGTTTGATACTTGCTATTGTTGTAGTTCATGGTTGGGTTGACATTAGATGGATGTAAAGAGTGCATTTCTTCATGGGGATCTACATGATGAGATTTGGATGGAGCAGCTGCAAGGATTTGTTTAGGATTCTTCATTAGTTTTCTAATTGAGGAAGTCTCTCTATGGACTTATGCAAGCCCCATAGGTTCGGTATACCCAAATAGAATCCTACTTTCTCTCTATTGGGTTTTGGAGATGCCACTTAGATCTTAATGTCTATATGTTGAGATAGGACAATGCTCTTCTTCGCTTGGTTCTCTATGTTGATGACTAGATTGTTCCGGGGAGCACCTCATCCATCATTGTCAGTGTTAAGATTGCTCTGTGTGATAGGTTTTCCATGATTGACTTGGGTCCTTTGCACTAGTTTCTTGGTATTGAGATCACTGAGACCTCTTCTAGGATCTCTCTTGTACAACCCAAGTATGCTCGTGATATTCTAGCTCTTTTTTTGTATGGTTGATTGTAGGCCTTACATTGACTCTTTTTCTTTTTGGAGTCAAGCTTGAGGTGAAGTGTACAACACCATTGGTGGATCCCACTGAACACATTGCGACCCTTATGCATTTTCTTAGGGAGCTGATTTAGGAGCATGTCATTGATTTGTGCTATTGTCCTACAGTAGAGTAGGTTGCAAATATCTTGATCAAACCTTTCATTGAGAGGAAATATGTTTGTCGTCTCTCTTGGGGGTGCGAGACATCTCTTCTAGGGGGTCACTTAGATCTTGATTCATTCTCTCATGAGAGGTTTTTTACCATTGGTTTTTCTCCTTTTCTATTTGAGGAGATATTTTGTATGTGGGTACCTCATTAGGCCTTATGACCAGGGCCCATATTTGTATCTTGTCTAAATGTTTCCCATGTTTCACTTAGGGTGGGAGGTTTTTGTGTGAATAGGTTACTCTATGTAACTAGGTCATTTGACAACAAATTCTCTTTTTAGTCGTTTTCACATTGTTTAAGTTTACTTATGTCCTAGGAATCTTTCTCTAAGTCATAGTTGTCACGAGATCTTATCTAATCTCATGTTATTTATTTCTTCTCTTAAATCATTTAATATTATTATATTTGTTGTCTCAATTCATAGGATTCAGACAATTGTCATTATCTTGCCAAATCTTATCTCTCACCTTCAGTATATCAGCAAGGCAACTTGTGAATGCCAAATTTCTCATTTCTCATTATATAGAATACAATTTACTCTTTCACATTTCTGATTCCTAGCTTTGCTTTTCTTTGTTCATTTGCTTTGTAGGTTACCTTTTAGTCAAAATTTACAGTATTCAATATTATAATTAATCTAAAATTCAATGCTTATTCAATAGAATTTTTCATGCCTATCTTGCTTTACATTGGTATTGAAATGTTTTTTCAATGTGTTGCAGCTTTGTATTACAATTTTTTTTAAAGTTGAAGACTGTTTTTGTACTGATCTCTATATTTAATTTATTGAAACGTTCATGTCTTTATGTAATAACCACCCTAGAATTATTTTTGAAAATATCGCAATTGAAAGAGATACAAAGCAACCTTCCTTTCACTTTTTGATCACCCAGATCTCACAGAGGAATTTGAAATTCATAATAAATTATTTTCCTTCCAAAGACTTTTACACTTCTAAAAATAACGTTGTCTAAGTCCTCTTTTCCCTGGACGTCCACTTTGTTGATGTTTTGGCCTTTACGACAAAGATCAACGCATTTGACAAAGAGGCAATAATAATAATAAATATATTGGATAATTATTGATATATTTAATTATGATAAAATCGATTGGATAATAATAAAAGGTTATATTTATTTATTTATTTTTGCTCGGTAAAAGGCCAAGGCCATTGTATTTTATGTGTTAAAAAAGTTTACAATAGTCTCCATTCATTGCGGGCACTGGTAGGAAAGAATGGAGAAGAAAACCTCCAGTCTTGCTCGGGACCGAAGTCCAGATCATCAGGGTACATATATTTTAATATGAGGGCATTCCATCATTTACAGAAGTTTATGAAGGCATTCCTTCGTTTACACTTTTCATAGTTTAAGAATCTTTCTACAATCATGCTGTCTTTTATCAGTTTTAATGCATTATACAAGTATCAAGGATGTCCCCCTTGTCAGATTCCTGATATTCTCTTTGCATATGACTTCAATATCGATGTTCATCCTATTCAAGCTCCTGGATTCATTACTTCCGCATAATCTGTTCCTGCACATTAGTTACTAAAGGAACCATCTCTGTATCTATTGGATTTGGTTATCAATTCTACCAGCATATCTTTATATGTTTATCAGACAGAGATATCTAAGCCTTATCTAAATTTTCTAAACTTAGGCACTTATGATGAGAGTTTAAGCATAAGATTCAGGCTGTAAGCATATTCAGTCTAAAAAAGCCTAAATCATAAATACAGTACAGAAATTTACCACCTCTATTATCTATGTTAATCACTCTATCTAAAGACAGGCCTTTATAATTTAAAGAGCTTTCTTTCTAAATCCTCAACTACTACCATGACTAGAACTTAACACACAGGTCTATTCTTTAGTTAATTTCAATTACTTCTGATGTTTTTCTGGATATGATCCCATATGTTGGCTGTTAGTAAAACAAAGAGAATGAGATATGCCATATCAACACATATATATGCATTTGAGTGTTAAAACATGTCTTCCTATATATATATATATATATATATATATATATATATATATATATATATATATAG
>MU228433.1:1570934-1602205 GCA_018584345.1 Thuja plicata | reverse complement strand
TTTAATAATCCATTTTTCAAAATAGTTTGCCATGTATCCCCAATGCTCAAAAATGAATATGCTGTTATAGTTTTCTATTGTACACAACTTGACATATATCCTCTGCAGCTGTCTTCTCAATCAAAAAGTCTTTTTGAAAAGATTTGCATCTTTGCTTTTAGGAAGAATTCTGCATTCATCTTGAAGAAAGAACTCAAGTTTGGCTTTTTTCATACATATATGAAGAATATTTATTGTTTTTGAAACAAAATATTCTGCCTTTGATGCCAAAACTTTGAGCACGAACCTAGTCCAGAATTGTAAGTGAAACAAGGAATGCCATCTTAGAAGAAAAGAATCCGCACCAACTCAAAAGAAACCCTGCTGTTTTATATATATAAAGCATCACTAGTCAAAGCAAACTGAAACTCCTCCACCATTAATGTGTTTTGCAGATCTGGAAGTGTTTTTGTTGACAAATGGCCATAGATGATAAAGAAATGCAAGAAGATAGGAACTGACTTGGAAAATGTCAAAACGAACTCCCCAAGCAATCTCCTCTCCATACGCAGTTTTTCTATGGAGTTGAAAAACATGTTTTAGATGCACGTTGCATATGAAATCCCGTCTTAGCCTTCTTGAAGGAGAAAAACGCTATCTCTAATGGAGAGAAAATGCACTTTAAACTTCCCTTAGCATAATAAAATAGATGTTATCAACAGGGAAAATAGCACCCAAAACCGATTAATGAAACCGTGAGTTTTGAGAACATACACATTATTTTCATTAAAAACAATATGCAAAGCGTTTGAAGATTGACGCCTTTACTTAACTCATGAAGCCATGGTTTTTTAGAGGGTCCCATACATATGCGCTTCAACATATAAAACAACATGCAGCTTGCATTTAAAAAAAACAACCTCCTCTATACTCACGCGTTTTTCATAGATGGAAACATATGTTTTAGTTTTTTGAAAAACAATGCCACATGCTTGTTTATGAGCCATGGTTTTTAGAGGGTCGCGTGCTAGTATAAAACGACGCCATGTTACATTTAAGAACAAAACATTCGACGCCATGTATTGAAAGGAAGAAAACGCGTTTGAAGGAGACCATTACATATTTTTTAATACAAGACATATGCAATATGTTTAAAAATCGACCCCACTGCCTTAAGTCCAGCCACGAACTTTTAAAAGTCTTTACATATCATTTTTAATATGTAAAGAAGTTTTTTTTTTAAATGACGCCTCATTAGCCTTAATGAAACCGTGTATGTTATGGAAACATTGACATATTATTTTAAACTTAAAAATAATATGCAAGTCCTTTAAAACTAAACGCCCTCCTTGGAAAAGTAAGTCGCAAGTTTAATAAGAAACTTAACATATATTTTATTATTTAAAAATGATATACAATGGAGTAAAACTTCGACGCATTCCAATGTTTTTCTTTTTAAAAATGAAACCATGGTCTTTGAAAGAGAAATCACGGGCTTATTAGCCAAGAAACATAAGTTCTATGTTCTTTAGCGGAAACCGTGGGTCTATTAACATATGCTATGTTTATTCGACGCCTTATAATCTATAACATATATATTAATATGATATGTAGATAACATATCGTATTAATATATATGATATATGCAAAAAAAAACGTAGATAACTTATTTATTAAAAAGAACAACGCTTTTAAATATAAAGCTATAATACATATTATTTTCTTTAAAAACCAAATAATATATATTATGTCATAACATTTTAAAAACATAATAACATATGTTATATGTTTTTAAATTTTAATAACCTTAGCCTTATAAAAACGTTATAAATTCAATAACACAACATATTAGAAAAATCACCATTTAAATAGAAAATTAGAATGAATTATATTAAATCCATTCAAATTATAAAAGTTATAAATAAATTATGATTTTATTTATAAATCTATCTTTATCTTGTCATTAAATAAAATAAAGAAAGAATTTAATAATTTTATACGCGACTTCAAAATTTTAAGGTCTGATATGTAGGTTTAATGTAAAAACCCGCTACCATTAAAATTTTCAAGTAAAACTTCATAGAATGACGTGAAACTTCAGGATGGAGTTTTAAGTTCATCTCGCACATAAAATAAACTTTCACTATACGCGATTGACAAGAAAAAGCCCACTTTACTGGTGATTCCTCGAGGAAGTGCAGACTGCCTAAAAACCTAACTGACAAGACCTACTCGAAAGAAACCCAGAAGAGCTCAGAACTGAGCGGGAAGACGACAACAAGAATGGCGACAAAACAAAACGCAGAAAAGAGAAAAACAAAGAAAGAAAAGGACTTGATGTTTAGTCAGAAGATAAAACAACCAGAAATCAAGGGATGACTGATTCCGTTGAAAAATACTCCTGCCGGAACATCGACACACTTAGAGAAAAATGCATATCAACCTGACTAGGAAATGCGTAGGGTTGCCCAATTTTGGGGAATGCAAAATTAGGGACAACATTGGGTATATTGGATAGGGAGTCCCTGTATGCAAAAATGTCGAAGTGCGAGTTTGGGATGACAGAGTTACTTTATCTTGGGCACATCATTAGTGCTGAGGGCATTTGTGTGGATCCATAGAAGATCCATGCTATTATGGATTGGTCTCCACCCAGGAATCTTTCACATCTTCGGGGATTCGTGGGTTTATGTGGTTTCTACCGCCATTTCGTGAAGGGATACTCACAATCGATGACCCCTCTTACAGATTTGACTCGGAAGGATGCCTTCGAGTGGACTGATAGGTCAGAGTAGTGTTTCGACAGGTTCAAACAGTTGATGAGTTCATCCCCTGTGTTAGCTACTCTGGATTTTACGAGACCCTTCGAGTTACATTGTGATGTGTTAGGAGAGGGAGTTGGGGCAGTATTGATGCAGGATACACACCCAATTGCATTTGAGAGCAGGAAGTTTAGAGGTGCTGAGAGGACTTACAACATACACGACAAGGAAATGTTAGCCGTTATGCATGCATTGGCTAAATTCAGACAATATTTGGAAGGCAAAAAATTCACAGTTAAAACAGATTATAATAGCCTGAAACATTTCCTTGTACAAAAAGATTTGAATGACAGGCAGTAGAAGTAGGTCAGCAAGTTACAAGCTTATAACTTTGACATAGTGTTCGTCAAAGGGAAGAAAAATGTTGTTGCAAACGCCTTATCGCGGAGACCTCACTTGTGTGCCCTAGGAGCGATATCAGATGATTGGAGAGAGTTGATTTCCGCAGAGTATGCAAAACACAAGTGGGCTACGACCATTATTGATGGCACAATGCACGATGAGAGGTATTGAGTGGCAAATGATTTGATCATTTACAAGGATAGGATTTGGTTGGTGCCTAGATTTGCTATTAAGCAGAAGATTCTGAGAGCCTTTCATGGCTCACCTATGGCAGGTCATCAGGGATACTTCAAAACTTATAGACAGGTGAGAGAGCGCTTCACATGGAAGGGGCTCAAAATAGATGTGTCACAACATGTAAGAGAGTGCCTAGCACGCCAGTAGAATAAACATGAACACACATTTTCGGGTGGTTTGTTGCGGCCTCTACCTATTCCGGAGAAGAAGTGGGATAGTGTGTCGATGGACTTTATCATGAGCCTACCTAAGATCCAAGGTAGGGATTGCATCTATGTGGAGGTGGATCGCTTAACTAAGTTCACACACTTCTTTGCCATTGCATCCACGTACACCACAGTACAGGTAGCAGAGTTATTTTTGCAGGTGATATCTAGATTGCATGGATTGCCACGGACTATTGTCAGTGATCGGGACAACAGATTCACGAGTCTTTTCTGGCAACAACTCTTCCAGTTATGTGGGACAGAGCTCACTCCGAGAACTGGCTACCACCCTCAAAACGACGGTCAGAGTGAAATAGTTAATAAGTGGGTTGAGGGATACTTCTGTAATTACATAGCAGGCCAACAAAAGGCATGGGTGAAGTGGTTGCATCTTGGTGAGTACTGCTACAACACTAAATACCACATGTCTATTTAGATGACACCATTCATGGCTCTCTACGAATATGATGCTTCGAGTTTCCTAGATCTATTGTTCATCGATAGCAAGGTGCCTAGGGCTAGAGATCTGTTACAGGAGAATCAGGATATCATGAGAATTTTGAAGGAAAATATGCAGAAGGTGCAAAACCAACAGAAACAGTATGCATATCACCACAGAGTAGAACGATCATTTGAGGTGGGTGATATGGTTGACCTCATGTTGCAACCATACAGGCAGTCCTCTCTTAAGAGGACTGGTGCAAAAAAGTTGAAGCCACGGTACTATGAGCCTTTCAGAGTGATCAGGAGGATTGGGGAGACAGCCTATGAGTTAGAGTTGCCAACGGATAGAAAAATACATAATGTATTTCATGTGTCACACCTCAAAAAGGCACTGGGACACAATGTGGTGCCTTCAAAAGAGTTGCCTCCTCTCGATGATGAAGGGAAATTTGTGTTGGGTCCTGAGGCTATCTTGGATACCAGGGAGCGTATGTTACGGAAGAGGACTATCAGAGAATACCTATTGCGGTGGAAGAATCTGTCGAGTGAGGATGCTACATGGGAGAGTGAGGACATCTTGCTACATCCAGAATTGAGATTGCTTGAGTACAAGCAATTTCAAGGGGGGTGGACTGTAATGTCCCCTTTCTAGCTTATCACTTCATGATGTGTCGTTAGCCCATTTTGTCTTGGTCCTGTGGGCTAACCAGGACTTTACAGGGATCAGAGAGGGTTTTTGCCTAGGGCAATTTCAGTTACAAGCCAATCGAGGGTGTTTTGGCAAGGTTTCCAAATGCTTACTATTTTTAGTATGTCAACAGAGGGCTCAGTTGTGACTTTTCAGTATTGGACTGGGAGCATTTCATCGAGCTCTTTCCAATGAGCTATCATGCATGAAATTTCGAGTTCATTTGCTATTTTATTTTGATGCTTGAAGTTTTACTTAATAAAGTGACTAAAGTAATAAAGTACATTATAATATAAAAGTCACTTTATTATTCAAAGGGGTATTTTATTCACTTTAGTGGGAAATGATATTTTAAGAAGGAGAAAACCTGTACATGGGATGTAAATATCAAGGAAAAAACAATCGTGTTAAAATAGGGGCCGAAAAAGCAGCCACGATAAAATAGGGGCAAAAAAGAAAAAATCCCGAAATTATAGGAAAGAGCAAAAAAGTGATTTTCATCATCCCACATTGTCAAGGCAAGTGATGGAATTCTTAGAAAGTGTTATAAAAAGGATTGAAGAGCTCTCTTTGGGTATGCTTGGATATTGTGTGAAATTAAAGAAATTGTGGAGATTATTCTCACAGGGCACGGAGGACGGAAACCCTCTAAACTATTGATCTTGATGCTGTTGTAAGACACAGTCTTGAGGTCTAAATCATAGATTCAAGGTGAATCTGAAGTCCACGTGTATAGTTATCTTTATTTTGCAATTGCAAGGAGAGAGTTTGAACTGAAGTTTGGGATGGGAGATTGAATGCCAAGGGTTCAGAATTGTTGTTGCTGATTATCAGTGTTTCCTATGCCCACTACATCCTGTTCTGAACATACTGCTACTGTGGGGGACATTTACTTCTAAAATCTGGTGGATTGGTGACTGCCGTACAGACTGTAGGAGCCCAGGGCTGAACTGTATCATTCTGGAAACAATTATTTTGTGGTGTATAAGTTTGTAATACCCAGAGAAGGGGTCGTACCAGCGTCTGAAAGTGCAACACAGGTCTGAAGTTGACAAAGAGGAGTTGCTGGGGTTTGTGGACAGCAGCTAGCAGCCGCACCAGTCTGGAAACACAGAGCTGGGACTATAAAAGCATCAGAGATTGATGTCTAAGGACTACTGTGAAGAGTTACTCCCTGATTGCAGTGTTAAGGGTATGCAAAGTCTTATTTATTAAAAATAATCAGACTGTTGTATTGTAAATTCAGTGTTATGTGTTGATATTGGAAACTTGATATATGTGCTTGAAGTTCATAAGTCTGAAAAATTAATATCGTTGTAAAAACACATTCTTATCATTGTTGGAATGTGCTTACTAGATCTATGTCGCTTAAAGTTGAAAGATTGTTTCAAACATTTGACCTAAATCCAAACAAGCAAACATACGCATATTAACCCAAACAACTCAGAAGGACATTGCTAGCAAACTGCTTGACGGAATTCCTTTGATCAAGAATCAAAAAATTCTTAGAAAGGGGGTAGGTTATGACAAATATCCATGATGATAGAAGGTAAAGTTATTGTAAAGTCGTCACCTTGCAATAACTACCAGAAATACAAGTGATTATCATTTAGAAGTCGTCACTTCTTAATGATGCACACAGGGGTCCATAAAGTCATGCAATTACACACGACAAAAAAAACATTTAGAATGTATTAGTACAATAATCAATAACCTTGAGACTCAATTTCAGAATTTACATTTCAACCATACCAAGCTTACCTCTGAAGTATTCTACCTTCGTTTTGGCGAGAGGCGTGGTGAGAATGTCTGCTGTTTGATCTTCTGTACTAATATACCTCAACTAGATCACATTTCTCTCCACCATGTCTCTAACATTGTGATAAGGAATTTCAATATATTTAGATCTTTCAGGGAATATTAGATTCACTGAAAGCTTTATACAACTCTGGTTGTCACAGTGGATGATGGTAGGGTCTAAGGATTGTTCAAACAATCCTGCAAGAAGTTTTCTCAACCATAGTGCTTCTCGTGCTCCCATTGATGCTGCAATGTACTCTGCTTCTGTGGAGTTTTGAGCAATTGAAGATCACTTCCTGTTGAACCAGGATATCATAGTTGATCCGAAGCTGAAGCAACACCCTGAAGTACTCTTACGATCTAATACACTTCCAGCCCAATCTGAGTTACTATATCCATGTAAGTTTAAATCTACATCCTTATATCTTAAGGCATATCCAATTGTACGACAAAGGTATCTCAAAATGTGTTTTGCTGCAACTAAATGTAACTTCTTTGGTTCACACATGAATTGACTGAATGCATTTACAACATAACAACTATCTGGTCTAGTATTGATCAAGTACATCAATGACCCGATCATCTGTCAGTAGAGGGTGGAATCCGTTATTTTGAGCTTGCTGCTATTGTCTTAACTTGTGCAAGTTAGTCTCCATGGGAGTGGACATAGGCTTACAATCCATCATTCTGAACCTTTTCAGAATGTCAATAGTGTATTTTCCTTGATTTGGAATAATACCATCAGCGTATTGCCATACTTCTAAGCCAAGAAAATAGTATAGAAGCCCTAAATTCTTCATGTCAAATTTGGATGCAAGATCTTGTTTAAATTTGATGATGAGATGTTCTTCCCCTGTGATTAACAAGTCATCAACATAAAGAATAAGAATCAACATATCTCCATTTATTACCTTGAAGTAAAGGTTTGGATCTGCATCATTTTTGGAGAAGCCAAGCCTTGATAGATAGTGATCTATCCTTTCATACCAAGCCCGAGGAGCCTGTTTGAGCCCATACAAGGCTTTCTTCAATTTGCAAACATGAGTGTTTTCCATGGACTACAAATCCTTCAGGTTGTTCCAGGTATACTTCCTCCTCTATTATGCCATTCAGAAAGGTAGTCTTCACATCCATTTGATGAATTTTACATCCCTTCGATGCAACAATAGAAATCACAGTCGTGACAGAGGTATATCGAGCAACTGGAGCAAATGTCTCTTCATAATCAATTCCCTCCTTCTGAGAGAAACCTCTGGCGACAAACCTTGCTTTGCAATTTTCAATACTCCCATCTGCAACATGTTTGATTTTAAAGAGCTAGTTAGAGGAGACTACTGATTTGTCCTTAGGTCTAGGTACAATGTCCCAGACATCATTCTTGAGAGTAGATTTATACTCTTCTGTCATGACATGTTTCCAAGCTTGATGTTGCAAGGCTTACTCAACATTAGAAGGTTCTGATTTGATGATTTCACTCATAAGTGCAACGTAATTAAAAAATCTATTAGGTCTTTAATTTCCCTAGAAGTTCCTTTTGGGGCTGCATAATTTTCTGCCTCTCCAATCATCTTTGTAGTCCATAGAGGGTTTTTCCTATTCACATTTGTGTCTCTAGGTTTATTAGTAGAGTCCATAGGTTCAATGTGATTATTGTCTTCTATTGGTTCATGGGTCTCCCTATGAATCTCAGAGGAGTGATCCTTTTCATTGTATTTAGGAGATTCATCATCTATTTCGTTGACATCCTTAGATCTTTTGAATGCAACATCCTCTTCAAATATTACATCCCTACTTAGTTCAATATGTCTTTGTCCTGGAATATAAATTCTAGGCTTTAGAGGTTTTACTATACCCAACAAAGATTCCCTTTTCCCCAGAGGGTTCTAGTTTAGATCTTTTCTCTTTAGGAATGTGCATGTAAACATGACAACCAAAAATTTTTAAATGACAATTGACAATGTTTCCTGTCCCCAGGGGACTCATTTTTGTCCCCGAAATGTTTTGGGGATAGTGGAATGAAAAGGAAACGTGCCCTAAGTGTCCCTGATTTTGAAAAATAGTAGGAAACCATAGGAAATGTCCCCTAACATTTGGGGACGGCTAGCCGTCCCCGAAATGCCTAGGGGACGCCCAAAATGTCCCTGAAACAAAAAAAGCATCCCCAAAACATGCGGATGATTTTTGGCATTAAAAAATAAATAAAAACACTTTTTGTTTGAAATTTTTTTTTCCAAATCGACAATGGTCGAGGCCCACAAGGTTCGAATTGTTTGCGGACGATAAAATAAAAAATTCTAATAAAATTCGACATGGGAAAAGATTCAGCAATGAAATTTGTGATTAAATATGTTTAAAATTTTATATATTATATCATAAATATTAAAATATATTAAAAAATATAAATCTAATATTTAATTTAAGTTTTTTAATATTCATTATAATAAACATATGTTAAAAAAATTATATTACATAAAACTAGATTATAATTATAAATTTAATTTGATATCTTTTAAGTATTTAATTATTCTGAGCCTTTGAATATTGATAGCTAGAATAAGGCTTAGTTTCATAGGTTGTGCCTGTATCCAATTATATTTTCATGTTTGAGACGTCTGGATACATGTTTGAGACATTTTGATATACATTTATACTAGATGATAGTGACACCGGATGATATACTACCAGTTATATCTTACAACAGATGTGACACCACTTCACAAATGATAAATACATAATTTATGTGAGGCATCATTTTGATGAGTTTAGGATATGAAGAGGTAATTCATGAGGATTTTGTGTTGTATTAAAACTAAGGAATTCACAATTAAGTGTTAAGATGTCAACAAATCACTAATCTAAAAGATAGGCCTTTGAACTAAGGCAAAAACTTGGTCCAAGAATCTTAAATTTCATAATTAAATCATAAGGAATTTTTTTGATAATATAACATTATAGGGAAATAAAACAAGGGGCATCACCATATAGGTAATCATCATCTAATAGAAACAATTTGCTACATTTTTTTATACATAAATTTGACAAAATAATCATCATCCATGGTTACATAACATGTCTGTTGATGTGAGTTTTGTGACCACCTCAACATGTAGGATAGAATACTAAGTATTCGACCCTCTCTTGAACAAGGAAACTTTAAGTGCTAAACACTATGAACTTGTGTGATCAATTAAAGAAACTCCAAGGTTTACATTGCTTACTTGGGACTTTGGTGTTGGACACAACTCAATTTTTATGATGTGTCTTGTTGGTAACTACTTGGGGACTTACACTATTCACCCATTGGGACATCAACTTTCTCTGCGAATGATTTGGCAATGCAAGTGCTTGATCCTTATTCTGACAAGGTTTTGAAATATAGTGCAAAAGATGTAAGGGTTTAGAGATCCTATCCTAATCCAAGAATACAAGAGATAGTGAATGTCTTTACGAAACTCTACTAGGCTTGGTTTTGACATGCAAAGAACAACTCCACAAAGTTTAGTGCAATCTTCTAAGGTAAACAATAGATGTTCAAATCATTACCAGCAACACCAACACTATCAGTAAGATGCTTATCAATGAGCAAACAACAATCGAAGTTGAGCTTATATTAAAATTCCAGTTGACCACACAAAGCAATTTGCAATCAGCAAACTACAAGTAGTATGGATAAGTTTCACAAAGATTCATTCAAGATTTCTTTCATCCAACTAAAGTACTTAAAGAAAATTCTAAATTATGTTTGAGAATCAAAGAACCACACAAATAATCTAAGATTGCACAAAATCACCCAACTTCAATGTATTTCAATTTTGACAGCATGAATGTGACAATTATTCAAACTCTCCTTTATAAATGAGAAAGGGAGGGTTTATATAGGAGTTCCTCAATACAATCAATGGCCTTGATAGATTTGAAATCAACAACCGAGATCATCCTAAAATTGGGATTCACTACAAATCATTGAATACAATGCAGCAAAACTGGAATATTATCCATACGACAGGTTTTTAGGAAAGAGAACCAATAGGAAAATTAGATGATGTCTAGTCATCCAATAAATCATCTTCTAGAATCTGGATGCCCTTATCTTTCTCTCTAAAAGCATATTCAACATATCTGGACATCACCAAATCAAGCCCTTCAATTGTGACACTTGGCAAGCTATTATGCTGCAATTCTATCACATCTAAACCTTCTGTGCAAGAGTCAAGGACACTTCCCCAGTTTTCTGTATCTTTTGCGAATTGCCGATGAAAACCATCAAAGAAATCAGATCATCCAATTGACTTTTCTTGATGGATTCCAGCCTCTGAAATAAACTTATTTCAGCCTTTCTTTCAGTTCTAAGTTTAAACTTCTGGAAACTGTAATCTTTTGAGCCAATAATTCTTTAGCTGATGTGAAGATTTTTTGTTATATTTCCAAAATTGATCCTTTCATTTCAATGCATTCTTCCTTTGCATGATCAAATGTTGATTTCCTCATTGCGAAAGAACAATACCAATGACGGAAATCATATGCATTCTCTTCTTCAATTACTCCCGCTTGAACTAATGTTGATGTAGGAATCCTCTTCAATACCCTGAGGCGAGGAATTGTCTTGTCTTGGAGTGGTTGAAATCTTCACATATCCTTTCCAAACATTCTATCTTATTCATGAGCACCATAATCCTGTCATTAGCTTGGACCACTTTAGTAAAGAATCCCTCTGCTTGTCTTGAAATATCTTTGATGTGTGTTCCTCATTACTTTATAGCTATCAAATGATTCTTGAGGAATGGGAATAGGTGGAGCGAATGTAGCATCCTCTTGCCTTATTGGGTTTATTAGCCTCTGTATGTAGTCGTTTAATCTTTTGTTTTCCAACTCTAACCTTTCCTTCTTCTCTTCTACTTTATCTAGCTTTGCCTCAATTGCATTGGTGGTATCCTTAAGCTCTTTGAATTCTTGCTTCTTCATTGGTGGTCCAAGATCTATCGTTGTAGTCTGATGCAGTCAAGCTAGGAGGATCCAATAAAGGACTGTCCAAACTTGCAGCCAACAACAAGATAACACAACGGAAACTCAACAACACAGAGATATAACAACTTATATCAATTCATATTCATTTCAGATTCAATTACACTCAACATACCAGGCTGTAAGGCCTTCCCAGTTAGGGCAAAAACAACAAAAGTAACAACACAATAAGATCACCACCAATATCTTCTACAAGTTTCAGATCCACCTTCCAAACTAGTCCACATCTGTGACACACCACACAACTTGGTACGAACCCCAAGATCTATCGTTGTAGTCTGATACTCCATGGGAGTGATTTCCTCTTTAGCCTTATCAATTGTTCGAACTACCATCTATAAGATGCAGGCTCCTGAACTATTTCTAGTTATTTGATAGAAATTCCCGGCTTTCTTTTGTTCTTTAGCCTTGCCAATTTGGGCTAGGAAATCTTCTCTGTCTTCAATTGGCTCAACTTCTTCCACTTTTTTCTTCTTCATACTATCCTTCAATCAATCAAGAACTGTGGATAATTCCATTCCATCATCAAGTTGATTGTCATCATTGATTCCCTTCAAGGCTGAAATGATGTCTCCATTTTCCTCGTCGGAATTGAATCTTCCAAATCTTCTCCTAAACCAACATCAAGTTGTACAATAGGTGATGTTAGCTTTTGTTCTTCAATTCCATGTTGTTCTGATTGAGATGATGCATATTCATCTTGATCTCCTTGAGGTAGGATTTTAGTATATAAATCTTGACTTGATTCATTCCCTTTATCCAACATGTCAATCTCCTTAGTAAATGAAGTATTCATTGTGGATTGAGTGGTGTTAGACTTGTGCTTGTGATGCCTGGATTCTTCACTAGTGACCTCTTTATTCTTTTCTCGTGACGTTTCAGCTATCCGTTCTCTTTTCCTAGAAGCTTGACCTCCTTCATCATTATTCAATCCTGTATTTCTTATTGTTCTTTCATCTCCCTTAAAAGAAAACTCCTCCATTTGTATCCTCCCATTGGTCAAAGTAACACCTTGCTTCCTTAGTTTGTTGGTCTGGTTATCTATCCACTCCCCTGAGCCATCAATCACTTCCTTCATTAAGATATTCAAATCTATTATCGCCTTAAGATGGGACCAATTAGGCAATGGAATCGGCTTATCCTTCTCTTGTTCATATTGGGGATGTATGTGGTTCGCATTATCGTTTACCTAATTGGGAATTGGGAAGATGTTACACTTCCTAATGAAATCCGCGGACATTTTGGACATCTTTCTTCTAACTCCAAACTCATCAGTGAGATTCACCCAATAGTCTTCTATATCAACCATATATGTGCACTTCTCTCCCTTAGTTGTGAGGGCCTTTTGAAATGGATCAAAATGATTTCTAACCTCTTATGTTCCAAGCTGATAAAATTGTAACTCTGTGTTAGCTGTTTCCACTATTAGTGCAGTGGGGCAAATATTTAACATCTTACCAACTGTGATAGGAAAAGTTACATCTTGCCTATGTTTTTGCTTTTGAATGTGATCAAAATCGGACGGCTGCCACACTACCTCAAGCAACACCAATTTGTCTGTAGGGTATTTGGGAAGTTTATAAGGTTGAAAGGTGCACCCTTGAATCCTTATGTATGTGAAGGTCGGGAACTGGATGAACCATGATCCATTCTTTTCTATTAATACCATTTCTTCTTTGGATAACCTCTTGTGCAATCTCCCCTATAGTAAATGAGTGAGATACATAAAGAATGCATCATTCACTATGATAGCCCATTATTTCAATCAAAAGAACCTAACATATAAATAAAAGGGCAAGGACAATATACATACCTTGTCATGTATATCTCCTGCATAGTAGTTAGTTATCATCATTGCATCTGCATTCTTATAAGGATTCTCTTAATGCACTCATTCATGATGTATCACCACATACATGTGCATCCATACATATACATACATACCCATGCATATACATATATACATGCATGCGTACTCATATAAATACACATACCTACATATATACACATGCATATACATAGATACATGTACACATACTCGCTTGTACATACATGTACACATGCACATACATACATACATAGGCATCTACATACATGCATATATGCACATATACATGGCCACATCATACATGAGCATCCAATGTGAGGATTATCGATAAATGCACATGGGTACATCCATGTTGAGGTTATTGATATATGCATATATAAATACATGCAATAATGTTCCATCATCATAGCATTTTTCCTTTTCTCGTTGTGTTCGTATTTATTTTCTGAAACTTTTTGATTAATGCCATGGTTAATTTTCTGGAGTATTTCTGTGATCTAATAAATTATGATATTTAATTATAAAATTGAAAGTGTATATCACAGTGACGTGCATTGTCAAACTTGTAGTCATTGGCAGTTACTACTCTTGGAGGTAGCAACATGGGTCAAAGGTTAGATAATCTAACAGACGTTGATGAGCTAAAGCGATTCTATCTTCAGGTATCTCTCATTTTGACCTATTTATTGTCTGAAAATGGTTTATGTTTTGAACTTCAATGTAATTACAGTGCAAATTCAACTACGATTGCATTATTACTGAGAGAATTTTGAAAATATCAATGAGACTGCTCATCTGAATGTTTTTTTTTAAATTATTGTCTTTCATCAGGGTTAATGTATTCTCTCCATTTAGTGTTTAAAACTGGTTCCCTGATTTTGCTATGATAAATTGATTGCCTGTAGATATAGGTTGAGATTATCCATTTGTAAAATCCTACAAAAATAAGACTTTGTCCCAAAGTAAAAATTGAATATACTTTCTACATTTCTTCCTCAAATTCTTGTACACAAATCTACTGAGTAATTTTTGTGTAATTATTGAATACACTTCGCAATTCTCGATATGGCAGTACTCTTTCCCACCATCAGCTGTAGGAGAAGTGGGACGTTTTGGAGGTCCTAGTAGAAGGGAAATTGGTCATGGAATGCTTGCAGAAAGAGCACTTGAACCTGCACTTCCTTCAGAGGATGATTTTCCTTATGTAATCCGTGTTGAGAGCACCATCACAGAGAGCAATGGTTCTTCAAGGTTAGATCCTGAACCATAAGTCAGTGTTTATTCTCGTATTGTACTATCCAAGTTTTAATTTACTAGGGCACACTTACTCATTATACATATTCTTATAAAATAGGACACCTTAGTTTCACATTCAAATTTTTTTTCCTCTAGAAATAAGATGACTTCTAGAATGGATTGCTGTGAGTACCAAATCTAGGAGTTAATAAATGCAGTTTAACTAAGTAGTACCATTCTGGGATGATTTTCATATTTTTTTGTTCTGTAGCATGGCTTCTGTTTGTGGAGGTTGTTTGGCATTACTAGATGCAGGAGTTCCATTAAAATGTTCTATAGCTGGGATTGCTATGGGTATGGTTTTTAACACTCAAGACTGTGGGGGGAATGGTACACCGCTCATTCTTTCTGACATTATTGGCTCTGAAGATGCCTTGGGTGATATGGATTTCAAGGTTTGTTGTTGAAGTGGATTTGCTTACTAATTTTGTAGTTTAGAAGTATATAAAAGCACGTAATTGTAGATTTGATTACATGTGCAATTAAGTGCTGCATCATTGCCTTCAGAAACTGATATATGACAGCTAACATTTGGATCTTTAGTTTTGCAGGTTGCTGGTAATGAGATGGGTATCACAGCATTTCAAATGGACTTAAAGGTTACATGCTTATATCCTATTTAATGCATGAATTGTTTAATGCATCATCTGGAATTGAAAGTAGCAATTATTGTATTTTTGTTTGCATGCAATATACTCCAGAAGAATGGCTGGATATTTATAAGCATTCTAATTTGCAGAATCTTTTGCATCGGTGCTATTGAGATACTCTAATTAAATAAATGCTTCTATAGACAGATGGGCCGAAATTTACCCTATATCCGTTCACATTTCAACATGTACAGATATTGCTGAACCAGTTTTCAATTAATAATTCAGTTTTATTTCATTGTAAAGACCAAACTATCAAATTTTCACTTTCTAACACGCATTCCTAAATTTTTATTTGATATTGCAGATGCTAGGGATTACATTACCAATTATGAAGCAAGCTCTTGCCCAAGCAAGAAAGGGAATATGCCATATTCTTGGTAGGGTTTACATTGTTTGAAATAGTATTTTACAGCTCAGATACTTTTCAAAACGTCCAGTGGTTTCCGCCATCGTCAAGAACACATATACTAAATAGAATTATGTGGATTGAATTAATGGATTGGATCTTACATTTTTCTTAATGGAAGTCAATACCCTTATTGATATTTATTTTTCCCTTGTTTCCTTTCTTTGCCATATGGCGCTCTCATGATCTACCTTCAAGCGGTTGGGCTCTATAAAAGGAATCTACTCTGATACCAATTTAAGAGCACATGTTATATTGAGAGGAGGGGTGAATTAGTATAACAACGATTTTTTACCAATTTAAACTTTATCTTCCATAATAGTATTATTATTTACTGAATTTCAATAATCATGCACTTAACAACACAATAACACAATGTTTATATGGAAAGCCTAATTGGAGACAACCACAAATCAATGCTTTTATATAACTCTTCTTTTTCAATGTTTGTAGGCACCAACCTACTAGGGGCACCAACCCCTAACTTAGTTTGTGAACACTAACCCACTGGAAGCACCACCTTCCACTTCTGAATGTTTATTTACCAATCCCTTGTTTAGTTCGTGAGCACCGTCTCACTAGAGGCACCAACCCCTCATTCTATTTTCCACCTTCTCAATGTTGATTCTCCAATGAATGATAGATAATTTTTTCTCTGAAAACCCTCTTTCTCGAACTGCTTTTATGATGACAATAACTTTGCCAGAAAACTGATTACATGTCTCCTTACAAAACTGTCATACACCCTTCTCACAATGCTATCTTCAAATTACTTCATAAATCTGTATTGGTCTTCTATATACTCTTCATAAATCTGACCATACAAGCTTTCAAAAATCTTCACTTTATTGCAATGTCCATTCCTTAGGTAGTGTAGACTATAGTAGAGGTTGGCCTATAGTTAGGGGTTCCCATAGGTTAGCAGAGTGGGTAGAGGACCCATCCAGAGGTTTGTGGAGCTATGCAGGAGACTTGTAGGGATTGACAAGGAGTTGGCCGAAACACATTAGGGGAATTTCGGGATTGTTCTCGAGACTTTGGTTCTAGTTCCTATTTTTTAGGGAGAATCCTTATTTTTAGGCGAGACTATCAGTTTGCCTGCAACATTCAGACATCATCCATGGACTGGTGGCATCAGTTAGATTTTAGTTTGGAGTCCAGAGGATGAGTTTATGAATATATTGGAAATAATTAAATTATTGCCTAAAGTTTGATTTAAATAAATATATAATAAAGTATTTATTCAGTCACTTTATATTATAATAAAATATATTAAAGGGGCCCCCATGGCACACTTCCCTTGGCAAATATGAATTATAAGTTGTTAGTAAAAAGGGGCCATTCCTATTAGTAAGTCATAGGCCTAGTAGTTTGAACTTCCTAGAAAAGTAAAAAAGTTAAATAAAGTTACTAAAATAAATAAGTGAAAACCCTAAAAGATGGGGCTAGGGTTTGGAGAAAATAAAATAACATTTGGGCAGCCATTTTCATTCATTCAGATATCATTTTAATTGAGCATTTTGGAGGTTGGAGCTCTGGAAAGGGTTTCTACAACAGATTGATCTTCCAAGAACGAAAACTCTTGGAAGAATTGAGAGTTGGACGAAAACCCAGCTTTCTTGGTGATAGGATACATTGTAGATTAGACTGGGAATCAAGTGGCGTCAATCCTTGTGAAGAATTTCTAGTTTCAGACTGGGTAAGGGCAGATTTTCAAACAGCAGACTACAGATCTGAGATTGAACAGAAGAGCAATCATATTTTCAAGCATCCACACTCGGCTGTACAGCTACAGGCAAACCCCCATCTCTCTCCTCGCTGATGTGTGGACTTAGCAGCAGCAATCAGAGTTAAAATCAGTATTTAATTGTATTTGCAGCAGCTATACTACAGCCAAACGTTACATCTAGGGCAGCAAACAAGTTAAAATCAGATTTGTGGTTGGATCAGACCTCCCGGTTTTGTATGACAGGACGACATCTGAAGAGGTAAGGAAGTTGCAATTCATTCTTTGCCGCTATTACATCAGACCTGAACTGCAGTCTTGGTACAGGTATGTAGAAGTCATTCTGAGAAATAAAGAAATCAGAATTTGTTAGTTAGCTGTGGATTTATTTGTTGAATTCATTTTCTAACAGCATTCGTTATCAAGTTTATGTATTTGCATTCATCATTATAAAATTTACAAAAAAATGAGAAAAACTTGAAAGACAAAAAAAATCAAATATTGCTAAAAAACACAGATTTCAGAAAAATTCAGTGAGAAGCCAAGCAAAAATTAGAATTTCAGTGGTTAGACGCTTTGGGATCTTTTATTTATCTTTGGCAATGACTCCTCATTGACCTTTTGTATGTTTGATTCTCTTCCTTATTCACACCCTCTTTTCCCAAGATCTTACCTTCTTTTATATCTTAATACCTTCACACTTTCCTGAAGAGAGACATTACTCTTCTCATGATTTTCACATATCTTTTATATCTTAAACATTTCTCTCAAGTAACACCATGCTTCCCAATAGGTACATTGTTCTTTGAAAGATATACCATTTAGCAAGCAATTTGCACCCTTCCATTTCTGATTTGATTTTTGATCAGCAAAAACTAATCACAATATTTCTCCATTAAAGATCTTTCTTTTATACTCACATACTCTCTTCGAATTTCACATCATACTCTTCCTCAAATTCGATATCTATTTATATCTTTTCCAAGGGAGGGATATCTCTTTACAAATCATAGTTACAAGACTCAAACTCGCCCCGGTCTCGGCAAGCTGGTTTCCTGCTCGGACTCGGACTCGGCATTCGATAAACCCAAGAAATTCAAAGAGTTTTAAGGATTTAAAGCTTTTTTCATGCATCATTTAGTCAATTAACATCAAATACACAATAATTGAGAACCGAAGCTTATTTTCATAGAGCTTTAACACCAACATCCTCCAAGTCATCTCACCCATACAACAATCCCTGCATCTCCCCATCGACATTCTCTATTACTTCATCCTCATTGTGAATTGACAGCTCAGCCATACATCCTTTCATTTCATTGATGATTGCCACCCCCAATTTAGCTTTGAAGTCCTCTGAAATCTATCTAATACACAGTAAAATTAGAAGTAGCTCTGTCTATGAAAGTTTCATTCATCCATTTTTCTGCTCTATTTTGATGTGAAGTATATGGAGTTGTTTTTATAAAACAATTCCTCAATTTTAATAATAATTCTCAAAAATTATAGAGCAATACTCAGCGCTAGTATTTGTTTTCAAAGCCTATTCTATCTATTTGTTTCTCCACAAGTGCTTTAAATTCTTTAAACATAGAAAATACATCAGACTTCTATAGTAGAAAGTAAGTACATGTATATCTAGAGAAATAATTGATAATTATAACATTAGATTTTCCATTGGAAGACACATCCATAGGACCAAACACATTATTGGTTAACAGAAGCCAAAATATATTTAGCGGTGGTACTACTGGATTCTAATGAAACACTATGTTATTTTCCATACATAGTGTTCGTAAAAAAACAAGTATTTTTTTTTTTTTGCCTTATTTCTTGCTGGCAGCGACAGAGTCCAGAATGTGGTACTCGTAGAGTCCGGAGAGTCCTCGGACTCGCCAAGTCCGAGTAGAACTCTGTTGGACTCGACCGAGTCCGAGTCCAGAGCCAAAAAAACTGTGGAGCCTGGACTCAGCTCAAGACTCGTAGAGTCCTGTAACACTTTTACAAATAAACACATTCCAGCCACCGGTCACATCTTGTCACTAACAAATTGCTTCTTTCTTTTAATTATGTCTTGTCTTAATGAATCACACCTCTTTGCAAATTGTACTATTTAAATGTTATTGATTTCTTTTTAAAGGATTGCAGCTTTGTTTTAATTGCGCCACCTCTTAGTCAACATCACACTCCTTGGATAAATGGTCAACATCTTAATTTGTTCATCACCTTTACATATTAATTGTTGCTCATAATTATTAAAATACAACCTTTTAATGGAGTCGCTGATGTTAAGGAAGAGAGATCTTACTAGAGAGAATTCAATGTTCTTTATTATGTTGTTCACAGAATATTATCTTAAATATATTTATATATATATCTTATCCTGAAATATAATTGCAGAGATTATGTCTTTCGTATGCTGCTGTGGTAATAACATGCACTGTTATTGATGTGTTTCCACAGCCACATACGATAGTATTTATATATGATAGATGGGTTATGTCTATGTAGAGACATGACCTTACGTGGCTTTAGCCACGTAGGGTCATGTCCTACGTAGACATACCCTTTCATTAACGTGGTTATTGTTTTACATAAACCGTGGCATTTACAATACAGTGTGTTACGTATAACTATCGGTCGATGGTTATCGTAACACATCTTTTAATATATGATGTGTTACGTATAACTATCGGTCGATAGTTATCGTAACACATTCTCTAATATATGCTCAGCATCGACTAAAGTCGATTTCATTAATAAGGGATACGTGTGTTACGTATAACTATCATTCGATAGTTATCGTAAGATATGGTATCGGCTATTCTTAAAAGTTGATCCAATACATATTATTTATATTAATGTAGTTGACTATTCTAAAGTCGATCCATTCTAACTTAAGCATATCGAATCTGATCAATATAATTTCATTCGAATATATATATATATATATACATTAAATATATGTATGTGTATATTGATAAATCAATCAGATCGAAGATTTAATTTAACACTCCCTCTTAGCAAGAGAGGATTGATCAAAATCATGATATCCGAATGGGAGATTATCATGATGTGTTTGTTATTGTAATTCCTGACTCAATTCGGAACTGAATTTTAGTGATAACACTTAATCACAGCATAACTTCACATCAGGATAACCGGCACAGTCCGGGACACAAGTTTAATGTACTCAATCTTGATAGAAGAGTTATCACAATCCCCGACTCAATTCGAAACTAGATTTAGTGATAGGTATAAGTGTCAAGATATCCGACGCATTTCGAATCAATAACTTGAGGCACACGTTATCATAATCCCTGACTTAATTCAGAATTGGATTAAATGATAACTTCCAAGGATTTAGTGTCAGGATAGTAACTTAACATAGTCGCTCTTGACACTAGGTCAAACTATTGTTCAGGTCGTCACCTTACAATAGTGACCTAACACACATGAAAGATCATCACCTTTCAAAAACACAATATTGCAATATTTTATATATATTTATTCATGAATACATCAATTTACATATAAATGAGATTTAATCTCTGAAATTTAATCACAACTTAATCATACCAAGTTTCTTCCTGAAGTACTCAATTTTCAACTTTGCAAGAGGCTTGGTAAAGATGTCATCATTTTGTTCTTCAGTACTGATGTAGATCAATTTGATAACATCTCTGTCTACCATGTCTCTTATGTAGTGGTAAATAATTTCTATGTGCTTGGAACGATTGTGAAAGACTAGATTAACTGAAAGTTTAATGCAGCTTTGATTGTCACAATGAATTACTGTGGGCTTTAGAGGCTTGCCGAACAATCCAAATAACAACTTCCTTAACCATACTGCTTCTCGAGCTCCCATGGAAGCAACCATATATTCTGCTTCTGTAGAACTTTGAGGAACCGCTGATTGTTTCCTACTGAACCAATAAATCATCGTTGATCCAAGACTAAAGCAACATCCTGTAGTGCTTTTACCATCAATTGAATTTCCAACCCAGTCAGAGTCAGAAAACCCTTGGAGTTGTATCTCAACATTCTCGTATTTTAGGTCAAAACCAATCGTACCACATAAGTATCTTAGAATATGTTTAGCAGCTATTAGATGAATCTTCTTTGGTTCGCACATGAAATGACTTAATACATTTGTAGCATAGCAGATATCAGGACGAGTGTTTACCAAGTACATAAGTGATCCAATTAACTGTCTATAATATTCAAGATCCGTAGGTTCTGAATCTATGGCTTCATCTTTGAGCTTATGAAGATTTGTTACCATTGGAGTGGATAATGGTTTACAATCCATCATGCCAAATCTGGTTAGTATGCCTATGGTGTATTTCCCTTGATTTTAGAAAATATAGTTTTCCTTCTGCAATACTTCTAAGCCTAGAAAGTAGTGTAACAAACCTAGATCCTTCATATCGAATTAGTCTGTGAGATCTTGTTTGCATTTAGCAATAAGATAATCTTCTCCTGTTATTAATAAATCATCAACACAAAGAACAAGAATTACCATTTCACCTATGGATGTTTTGAAGTATATGTTAGGATCAGCTTCATTTTTGGAGTACCCTAACTTGGAAAGATAACTGTCTATCTGTTCATACCAAGCCCTGGGAGCTTGCTTAAGGCCGTAGAGAGCTTTCTTTAGTTTGCAAACATAACTATTTCTGTCATGAGTGGTGAAGCCTTCCGGTTGTTCTATGTATACTTCTTCAATAACACCATTTAGAAAGGTTGTCTTTACATCCATTTGATGTATCTTCCACCCTTTAGGTGCTGCAATGGTGATAATAGTTCTCACAGAAGTATATTGAGCAACCAGAGCAAAGGTTTCTTCGTAGTCAATTTCGGCTTTTTGAGAAAAACCCCTGGTAACAAATCTAGCTTTATGTTTTTCAATACTACAATCTGAAGCATATTTGATTTTGAATAATGTGATGTCCCCTTCAAGCTAGTGACATCATGCTAGCCAGTGATTATCCTATCAGTGGACCCTCGTAGGCTAGTAGTCATGGATAGGGGGTCAGTTATGGCACAGGGAAGGTATGATCTTCCAATGGCTCAGTTTTGGCAGAGCTCAGTGTTCTCAGTTGGCTTGTGAGATGGTTTTTGGCTCATTTTTTTGGGTTCTGCTACTTTTGGCAGAAATGGCTATTTTTAGGCTTATTCTGGAGCTATAGAGACAGACCCCTGCTATTTTTAGAAATACCTCATGGTCACATGGAGAATATTTTCACTAGCTCCCAGTTCAGACGGCTTGGTCAGATTCACAATATTATGGGAGTTATGACATTTTTCGTGGCTAAGTATTAAAGAAGGATAGTTATTTAATATAAAGTTATACTCTAACTTTATATTAAAATCACTTAAGTTGAGGGTCTTAACGTCATGAGAAGGGGGCCAAATTTATTAATAATTTGTTTGACATCTTCCTAAGTCTAAATGATAAAATATATCATGAATTTAATGTTTATAACATTAAATCGTACTTGCTTGAAAGAATTCGCAATTCCTACTTTTTGGGTGCGATTTAGGTTTGGAAGGATATATATGCTTAGCGTGAGAAGCAAAGGGCAGCCAATTATCATTATTGATTGAATTTTTCTTCTACTCTTGAGCTTTGAAATAGGGTTTGACAGTGCAACCATTGGAGAACGTAGTTCTTCTGTGTGTTCATCATTTGAGCCAGTGAGATATCTGGTGAATCTGATATCCAACTGAGGTTTCATACAGAGACTTCTATTGTGCTTTAGCTGAAGTTTACTTAAGCATATACAACATTGATTTACAGGTTACAGAGAAGTTGGATTGCAAACAGTACGCCGTCATTCATGCAGCGTGAGCAGAATACTTCAGAAGCGTCTTTATGTTGGGACGCAGTTATGTTGGGAAAGTGAGATTTTCATCAATAAATTCTTATGTTTTTAATGTGCATTGAATCTAATCTTATTTGCTGTTATTCATCCAATTTTTTAAATGGATTGTAAGGCAAGAATTGACTTATGTAATTTTTTTTAACTTTCAAAAGTGTTGCCAGGCAAGAATATAAACTTTGCAAGAAATAACAAACTGAAATAAAGTTCAACTATATGATTGCTGCAATTGAATTTTATTATTTCTATTTTCATATACAATGATAAAAACACTCTATTCATACCCGGAATTCACACCAACTCTTTTATAGTGAAATCTGGAATTAATAGCAGTTACGTAAAAACCTTGAAATCTGATCAACAATGGCTGCAACAATGAAGGTACAAGTCTGCAATAGATGAGACTTCAAATATATGCACAAACCCTTGATATTTCTTCACCAATAAATCCAATCATGGCCTCTGAGTAAAGCCATCGCCATTTGCACAATTCACTGGATATTACACCAATTCAAAGTGCTGAAAACTATGAAGAATTCCCAATTCTCCAAGCTCATACTTGTGAAACCCTTGCCTCCAAATTCTCTTCACACAATTCAATAATATCAAATGCATAGAATGAATGGATTTTCTATAGCCTTGGCTTTTGTGATGTCCCCTTCTAGCTAGAGACATCATTCTAGCTATTGATTAGCCTATCATTGGACCCTCGTAGGCTAATAGAGATGGATAGGGGGTCAACTTGAGCATAGGAGAGTTTGGTTGTCCGGTGATTCGACATCTGCAGAGCTCAGTGCCTTTGATTTGGTTTAGAGAGATGATTTAGACTTAATTTTGTTGAGTTTGCTATTTTTAGCAGTTCCTATTTTTAGCAAGTTTATTTGGTCACATGGGAAATGGTTACTCCGACCCCCTGTTTCAGACGACATCGCCAGATTCGCAGTTTTTAGTGAGTTATTGCATTTTCAGTGGATCCAACATTAATTAATGATTAATTATTTAATATTAAAGGTAAAATAATTTTATATTAAATCACTTAAGTGAAGGGTCAATTTCTTATCAAATGGGGCCAAATGAATATTTTAATTGAGGAGATTTATTAATGGAGTTTCCTAAGTCTAAATCATTAAATTTGTTTAATGATTATTTTGCCAATGAATTTAAGAAAATAAATCCCAGCTTTCCTAGGAATTGCGATTTAGGGTTTTGGAACTTATTTATGCTTGCATTGGAAAAAGAGAAGGCATCCTGTCACGACCCTCTAGATGCTAACCTTTACAACTCTTATATACATATATAAACTATTTGACAAATGTACTAATGTGTGGCATTCTTCCTTTATACATCATTTATTTTGGTTCTTGATGATATTTATTTAATTATTTAAGTAATCTGTGAGGGACTATTTTGATTATTTCGGGATGAATAATATTGTCCTCTTTTAAAGATTATTTTCTTTATATATTCATCATACATTATTATAATTTAGTGGGTTTTTATGTGTTCATCTATTTGTCCATCTTCCTCGATAATTATTAAAAAAATTAAATCAAGATAAAATTATTTTGTTGACTTCCAATCTTATATTAAAAATCCTAGTATTCATCAAACAACTTTATAATAGATAATTATAATATTAAGCTAAGGCTTTAATAATTGTCAAATAATAAATAAATAAATAAATAATAATAATAATAAATGATATAAGTGATTTGAACTAAGAGAAAATCTATATGATCCTTAATAAAATAAATATTATCAATATTAGTAATAGAAACCTAACACAAATAATAAAATAATTACCTATATAAATAAGCAACCTACATAGCCATTTGAATTAACAAGTTATAAATTTAAAAATATGACCATATAAGTGATCGAATGGTCTAATTAGAAAATCCAAAACATTTTAAATTCAAAATGAGTTCCTTTTTCTTCATCATCGAAAACACGAGTTTGGACAAGAAGAGGAAGAGCGGAGAGGATGGGCATGGATACGTGTCTACGTTTGTGTGGAGAAGTAGCGTCAATAGGTAATGTGGCTAGCACAGGGCTGAGCTTTGACGTCTACAGCCAAGGAGGGCAAACGTGGGCTATGGAGAGAAAGAAATCGGATCTGGAACATTCCAAATACCTACAGAAGAAATCAGATTCTGATGGCTCCAAGACTCTTGCCGCCATACTACACCGATTGCAAAAACGATAAATAGGGCATGGATGAAAATGAGAGGACATGAAAGGTTTTTTTTTGGAAGCAACCAATAATACAGAGGCAGCGGCTGGAAAGAGGATACAGCATAAAGCTATTAGACATTTCTATTTTCTATTATCACTTTAATCTCCAGTCTTTCAGAAAAGACCAGGTGTGATTTTCTATTATGAAACCCTTAATCCTTTTATAGAATAGCAACATCCTTGCAAAAACAAATGGGAGTTTATCTGATTTATGTGAGAATGTTTAATTCTTTTTGTGAATTCATTATTTCAGAATTTATGAATTTGGGATATGATGTGAGTTTAGAAATTATGAATGCTGAAATTATATATATATATAAAAGAGGTTTTAATTCAGTATTTATAAATTCTGAAAGAGGGCTTGTTACAACATTTATAAATTTGAAAATAATATGGGTACAATATTTATTAAATTTGATAGAGGGCATTGCTGCAGCATTTATAAATTCTAGAAAATGATATGGTTATAGTGTTTATAAATTCTGGAAGGTCTTCTTACTGTATTTATGAATTCTTGATTATAGTAATTATGAATGCTGAAAAAAGGCTTTGTTACAGTATTTATAAATTCTAAAAAAGGAAAGATAGAGTATTTAGGATTCTGAAAGAACATGAAACTCCATAATATTCTGTCATACACACAGCCTATGCTAATAAAGTGATTGTTGCTGTTGCTATGGTAATAATCTGAGCAAAAGGGTATTTTGGCAATCAACCTCACAATATCTAGATAGGATGATAAATTTGCCTATAGTTAATTAAGGATGCCCTGCTCTTTGAGATCTTTTCTATAACAGACTTCTGAATTTGAATGCCTTCTTATCACTTGCCTGTGGAATAATAAATCATGATGTAGCTATGAAACCTAAAATGAATGATCAACCTTCCCCACTAATTAGTCTGCTCTGTTAATCCTTGTGGTTTACCCTTCTTATCACTAGATATCTCACCTGTAGATAGCTGACCAATTCCAGCTTCTTTGCAAACATCATTTCAACCCAAGCATACCTAGGGTTTGAAGGCATAATTCTACTTTCCTTCCAAGTGTTCATTTGCAGATTTAGAGTTATCACCTTCAGCCGTATCTCTTCCAGCTGAAGCACCATCCTCTTCCTCACAAAATTATCCATACATCACCCTATTGTGTTACTACATCATTTATATGATCCGGGTATATTTTGTACTTCATTTGGAATCAATATTGCTTAGATTATTGAAGGAAATAACATACTGTGTAAATATCAAAATTACATCAGATCTAATAGTGTTGTAACTTCATTAACATTTGAGGAGAAATATAAGTTTAATTGTGATACTTCGTTGCTTTGTATCCTATATTGTTTGTTGCCTTTATATGCACTCGTTTATTCAAATAGATCTTTGTACCACAAGCTTGTATGCATGCATCACTATGTTTGGGTCTTTTACCATGCTGTGCTGAAGTGGATACTCTTTTAGATAAACTATAAACAGTATATGTCTTCTGTACTAAACGCTTGCCATATAATAGAATAGTTTTGTCCTATATTTTATTTAAATGTGATAGTTTCATTCTTGTATCATAGCTATTTAAGAACTACCTTGTTAGTTAATCATGTTATCTTATAATTGCATATTCGATAAATTACATGATACTGTTTCAGCAATCAGACTTATGATATTCAACTTGTTGGTTAACAGATTTGTCTTTATAAAATAACTAAACAAATTGACTCGTTAATGCCCAAATTTGAAAGACAAGTCTACAACACAATAGTTGAGTCACTTGCCATGACATTGTGCAAGTGCTCTCTGTTTATTTTATAAGATGTAGCTACGTTCACTAGATATGCAATGAATAAAAACATTAACTATGCCTTTTACCAGAAGGCAAAGAAGGCGAACAACCATCTTTTCATAAACATGAAATAGATGTGAAAATTCACATTCAGATTCAAAATGAATGCAGCCAAATAATACACAGATTAATCTTGCTACACTCACATATGGTAAATAAATAGACAAAGAGTCCAACCCTTTTTCAATAGATGATTCAATCTGAAATCAAAGTTTCAGTATCAAATACATACACAGTTTGGCATGACAGAAATGATATTGAAAATGATTACGACGAGACACAACTCAAAATAATCTGAAAAAAACAATTATGTATTCAAAGATTCATAGAAATGTCTTCTTCATTCTTTCAATCACCAAAGTATAAGCTCACAGATTCATATTTCTGTACATTACAAGTATTCAAAAAGGAAATTTACCCTCTTTCTTCTCCTTGCAATCACAAACCGGTCTCCTTCCTCTCTGCAGCATCAAGTCTACTTGGAAAGAAAATCCCCCTGCTTTCGAAAACTTCTTCCCATAAAATAGTGTCTCCTTACTTCTTTTCAGTTCCAATAACTGAATCTTGAAATTATGTGACTTACATTTTGCTACCTTCTAGTTCTCGTGGACTTTTTCCTTTTAAAGATTTCCATTTTATTATAATGTTGTTTATAAATATTTCCTCATTGAAACATTATCAATACAACTTTATAATAAATAAAAGGAATATTACTTTTTAAAACTGGTGATTGGGCAACATCAACAGAGTGTGCTTTGTTTTAACAGGTTATCATATGTCTTGTCAATATATTTTCCTCATCTTCTATCTGTTTGTTCCATACTCTATTTTGAACTAATTCCATCTTCTTTGATTTTCTTTTATCCATTACGTTTCCTTCCATGTGACATGAAATTCAGTTGATCCATATTTGACAGAATTTCTTTTAATAGTGACTGTTGTTCACAGTTTGGATAGTGTTCTACACAGTCCCCTGAATCTTCCGAATGCGAAATCATTTTGAAAATCGCTTTAGTGAGAAGTTAGATAATTAGGTTTAGAAAAACATATCCAAAATGCAGTGCAATCCAACGGTTAAATTGGGAGATGTTGCTTCCGCACCCAGACTGTTTTTTTGGCTTCAGAAAATTCGTGTTTACAAAATCTTTAAAATATTTTCCTTTGCAGTCATTTAATAACTTTCTCTATATTCTTCCAGCATTTCAATCTATTCACTAGCTGAATCAAGTGCATTAATAACTTAGGTATATGATCAAACTTTACACTTTGGGTTCCTCCATCATCACTTTCATGGGATCCTCGTGCCTGTTGTTTGTGGCAAAGTGCTTGACATGAGACATCTGCTCTTTGTGGGTGTGCCAATTCCATCCTAACTTAGTAATTTAATTTGCAATTGCATCTTCCTTACTTCTCATTATAGGAGGGTATTTCTCAAAGACTTCGACTTCTCCAACTTTCTCACACATGAAATTCAGGCTTTGGGCATGCTACCTTCTGATTTTGAAGCCAACAACTTACAATTTAAAATAATCCCAAATAGTGTCACATTTGAATTAGGATCAAAAAGTCAGGTAACAAATTCTTGAAGATCCTGAAATTCGATCTTGCATGTTTTTAAGCTTTGGATTCTTATTAAATCTCCTTCAAACTCATACTTTAAGAGCCATCAATCTTAGCAAGATTTGACTGATCAAGTTTTCTCTTTGAATCCTCAAATTCTGAATCTCCAATAATTAAGGAATTATTGGAGATGGGTCACATTAGGCCTAGCAAGAACCAATTTGCATCAGCTGTGGTTTTAATGTAGAAAACGAATGGGACTATGTGGATGTGAAGAAATTGTGCATTATGTCAAATGTCGAATTTGATTTTCTGTGAGGTTGAAATGAATCATTCTCATTATTAATGATATAGACATATTTGAAGACATTAAAAGCAAGAACAATAAAGGGTGTCAAATATCTTAACCAATAAAGGAAGATGCACATTAATACAATATTGTTTGTGGAGCTATGTTATTTTTCATGTTTTTAGGACCTATCTTAGGCGCACACATAGGAGGGTTGCAGAGTCGAGTGGTCATTGATATAGGCTCCTCCAAGCCTTAGACTTCTTGGCTCTAGCTTTTATTTTTATATATGTTTTGAACTTTTGATGCCATGGATTTTCTATGTTCCATGGCGTTTCAGGGATGGTGACGGGGGGGACGACATGGGACACGTTTTTGGGACGTTTCCTAGAGGGCCATTTTTAGGGGACGACAGTATACATACATACATACATATATACATACATACTTACAAGTTTTCAAATGTTAATATATTATAGAGAGAGATGGGAGAAGATAGAGATATGCCAATAACTGATAACAACAATATCAATATGTAAATAAATCATGAGAGCATTAGTAAAACAACATAATAAAGTTCAATAAAGCATTATAAGAATAGTCTCAAACATAAAAAAATCATGATCTATTAATATCCAAAAGTCTCAAACATGTATCCAGAAGTCTTAAACATCAAAATACAACAATCTATGAAACTATTGGCTATCCATATCCAAAGACTTAAAACCATCTAAGTCACCATCCCCATTTTGCAGAAGTGGATCATCCAATGCTAGCCACTATGGTCAATGCCAAATAGTAAACTTTCTCAAAGCAAATAAAGTACAATCATACAAAGAAATATAATAGTGCATCTTTTTAATTTCAAAACTCAAGAATGAAAGTTTTCAACCATAGTATTGAGACTTGGACTTGGCATGATTAAAAAAATTAAGCAGATGTAACTTCTGATTTTGTATTTCATTGACTATAATTGATTCTCATACATTTGAAATTAGAATAGCTGTTTTGATTCTTATATATCTGATTCTCATACATTTGAAATTTGAATAAATTGTTTTGATTCTCATATAAAGGCATAGAAGCAAATAAAATTAGAGAAATTCGTTTCTTTTGTTTTTCAACGCTAGGAAATGTTCCCTGTTGTTTAGGAATGCTAGTTGCCCCCTGTTTGGGGATGGCTAGATAGGTAGGGGACATTTCCTAGAATTTTGGAGGGTTGGACAAGCATCGGGGACAGTAGGGGGATGTCCCCTCGACGTCCCCCCATCCCCAGAACAACTTAGGGGATAGGGACGTTGGGTTTTGGGGTAGGGGATGCGTGTTGTGAAATCAATATCATCCTATAGAGAATATATATGAGTGCTGTACTGAAAATAGATTACCGTTGTGATTGATCTTTTCACCAGCCATCAATATGCATTTATATCCTTTGAATAGTCATGTCTATGAAGAGCCATGACCATACGTGGCTTATGCCACGTAGGGTCATGACCCTTCATAACCGATTGTTAATATTAACTGCATTGTAACATATACAATTATCAACTGATCTTAATATATTATATATATTGCCATATCCGATCTTAGCTATATCTTAACACTCCCTCTTAGCAAGAGAGGATCTGACTAGGTGTCATCACAATCCCTGACTGATTCAGAACTGGATTTTAGTGATAACTAAAACATAACTTCATATCAAGATATCCGACATAGCTCGGGACATTAATATAATGTACTCATCCTGATAGAAGAGTTAGCGCAATCCCCAACCAATTCGGAACTAGATTTAGCGATAACAATCGAGATATCTGGCACATTCCGGGACAACAACTTAATGTAGTCTAATCTTGATTTACATGCTATAATCCCTGACCAATTCGGAACTGGATTTAACAACTCCAAAAATTCAGTGTCAGGACTAGTGACTACAATACATAGTCATACCTAACACTAGGTTAAGCTATTGTCTAAGTCGTCACCTAGCAATAGTAACCCAACACATATGAAAGATCG
>MU228433.1:1555112-1570244 GCA_018584345.1 Thuja plicata | reverse complement strand
ATCTTTTCCAAGGCCACAACATTAACACTCCCTCTTGGACTTGAGGGAAGATAATAAGGACCTCTAGTATGATGTTTATCTCAATGAGCTGTAGTCTCATGATGTATGGAATGCCTTAATCAGGGATCCTATCCACGTGCATCTCATCGGCGATTCTATCCACGAGTTCCCACTACTATAGTCTCAAAATTGTTTTACCTTCAATAGTGAACTCCTTCTCAATCAATATGATCGAGTTTGTCACAAGTTGACTGAATCATTTGTTTCCTTAGAAGCTAAATTTCGCCAACTTCTTGACCTTTCTGAAGATGTCAGACTCCCTCTGAATCTGGATTTCATATGCTTTTGTCCTGAAAGTATGTCAGAGATAGATTACGAATAGTTCATAAAGCTAAACTATCCCGAACATAAAAAATGATAGATGCATACAAAATTTATTATTTAATGAATTACAAACTGCAAATTCATATGGATTAATAAAACATGAGATACTTATCTTTTCAAATATTTTCAAGTATTTCCTTTCGTAAGGTGAGCCCATTAATACGATACTCGTACCTATTGTCCTTCTTCATAACATATCGGTTTCATTCTAATCCTTATGTTAATTTTCTTCTTTACTAATGACATCTCATTATGACAAGTCCCGATTAGATATACATTATCGGTATCTGATTATATTAATCATTGGTTACTATCCAACTTGTACTCTCCTATTTTTTGATTAACTTAGATAGTTGGGACAATTACCTTAACTTATCCTTCTCACTTCATTGAATGATGCTATGAATGATGTGTGTGTAACCAATTTATAATGCTTTCAACAATGGCTTTCTATGCCAATTCAAATATGCAGATATGTTGGTCGAATGTTCTGTCGTCTTCAATAATTATCTGAGTAAGATTGTATGTTAACTGATCTCCCTTTTCTGTTCCGACCAATCTAGACTCCTTCCTTGTGGATTTGTATGACCCTCCAGTCTGTTCTCCTCTCCATTGCATAATACATATATCCCCATGTGTTAATTCCTATTCCATCAAAAGATACACTAGCAAATATTTGGAGATAATGTTTGATCATTGTGTAAATATGAATCAATATATTTTCTTCCTACCATCAGAAGATACACCAGCAGATAGTCATTGTAACAATTATATCCTTGAGTAGCCATCTAACTAGTACCTTGCACAATTATTTCTGATATCTGTCAACATAAGAAGATTGGTAATCAATGTGCAACCAAATAATTAATAACTAGCAGAGATTTCTATAAATAGTATTTGCCCTTGTTATGAATGCATTAACAATAGGAATGTGAGATTGTGATTTTTTTTGACGCTTGAGCACACCATGATTATTTGTCTTTTCTTTCATGAAAGTCAATTTTGTATGCTACAATATTTTAGAATAATTCTAATTATATGTAAAAGTGATGTACATAAGAATTTGACTGCCTGTTTTATGTTTTCGTTGCTTTGCGTATACAGAGGAAATGTCAAAATGTTCTCCAGCTCCTTCAAGAAAGCTCTCTTGTCACGCTCCTCTTATTCGTTGTATAAAGGTAATATGTGTCTTATTTTAACAAATTTATCAATACATTATTTGACTATTAATTTTCTTTTCCACTGTTGTTTGATTGAATATTCTTGATAGATTGTAAAACCTTTCTGTTAATTTATGATTGTTTCCAGGCCCCGCCAGAAAAAATGAGTATCATTGTTGGTTCTGGTGGAAAAAATATAAAAAACATGGTCGAAGAGACTGGAGTAGATTACATTGATGCACAACCAAATGGTTTGGTATGTTATAAATAAATGTAGATTTTTATAGTATTGATTGAATGGTTTGCTGTTCCTTTGTAATGCGCATTCTTGCAGGTAAAAATTATTGCCAAGAATGAGAAATGCTTGGAGAAGGCAATTAACATGATAAATGGACTGATAAGAGTACCTAATGTGGGCGACGTTTTCAGGTCTGCCTATCTTTTTAGTTTATCCTAAATGAGGTTGAAACATATGCACAACGTTTACGTAACTTAATGATATAAATTCCTTTTCGAAATCCTTGATCTCATCTCTTGGGAATTTCCTAGTAATAAATGAGTAGAAGTTGTTTCCTGTTAAATGAATCCTTAATCTTTGAACACATAAGCAAATTCCTTAGATGTTTTATTCTCTTTGCTTCAAAGAGTCCTTTATGCAATCTTCTTATGCACATTCCAATAGTAGTTCAATTCTATCACTACACAATCAATAAATGAAGCAAGTATACACATTATATTGTGCTATGAGAATATATAAAGATTTCTTGGAGTTGAGACTCAGTGAGTATTAATTCAAGTCTGCATTAAAAAATAGGAAAAAGCATTAAAAACACTTATTATATAGAATATTTAAAAAATACATATGCTTTCGTGCTACATTTTTGTGAGTCGTTTTCCCAAGTTCAAGACCGAGTCAAGAATCACCTTTGCTTGTTACTTACCAAGTTTGCGTCTCAACAGTATGGAAGAGACACCATGTAAATGAACATGTTTCCATCTCTATTTATGATTGACCAGACTCATATAACTTAATTGACAAACACCATTCATCAAAAATATTTGTTCCTTGAATTAAAAGAAAGTAATACTTTGTCTTCAAAATTCTCAACTTCTCATGTGAAATGAACTACCCATAGTTTTCATTAAATTTTTTTTCAAAATTCATTTCTTTCTGTGTGCAAAGAAAATAAGAAGTATGGATTAAATATATCATGAAACATACTTCAACACATATAACATAAATGCTTATGCAAAGAAATGCTTTTTGGGCTAGAAAACTCAACCAAAAAAAAATAGGAACTGTTTTATTTCTTTCTGAGTACTCAGAGCTCTTTTTGATTTGGATAAATGGAATATCTTGTCAACACTATTCTAGTTAAGGACCAGTGCCGTATAATTTAATTGACCACTGTATGGATAAAGACAATTGCCAAACATATTTTCCACCGAAATAGGAAACTAAAGTATTTTGACTTTGCAATTCGTAACTTTTTGTGTGAAAGAAACTAACTCTATGTTTCATCAGATGAAAATATTAAACTCCTTTCTCTCTGTGTGCAAGGAAAATAATTATAGAAAACATTGCATAAAATTATTATTTAATGAATTACAAACATACATCAATGATTAATAATATGAGCTCATTAAAAGGTTATATTATATTAATTCAAAATGGAGTTATGAGCTTATAACATAAAGTATGGATTTAAGTGAAAAGTGTCACCTTGAAGCCACAATTTCGAGCCTTCTTGAAGAAGCTTTGGGGCATTATATGAAGGTTTCAAATTCTTTGAGGATGCATTCATTATTATTACATCTTTGAAAACTTATGATTTTGGTTGTGGTTTTGAAACAAGGGTTTGGAGGAAGAAGTTCGGTTGCAAAGAATTGTAAATTCTTTGTTCAATATTGCACTTTGAATCAGCTTAAGGTTGGTGAATTATGTGTGGTAGGCAATGGTGATAAGGGATTGTTGTGGTTGTTTGAATTCAGCGTTAGCAGTGAGTAGAGGCTGCGGATTGTATGATGGAGTAACAACATTACGGGTTGGGTGTGCAGCGGTTTAGTGACTTGGCGTCACTCTTCATTGCATTCAGCCGCGTGCGGAATCACCAAACCGCATCCTTCATCACTCCTTTGTGGATGGAGTATTAAGTATGGCGGCTAGTATATATAAGTCACGGGCAGCAGTGGAGGTTTAGCGGCCAGCAAGCAATGGAGGATCTAAAGGTAGCGTGATACACTTGCATCTATTCTCTAAAAAAATGGACTATTTCATTGCATGAATACGGTATTCATAATTATATGCTGATTTGTAATTGATTTAAGAAATTGGGAGTTACTTAGTGTAATCGCCATTCTGGCTTATATACTGGAAAATAATAAAAGAGATATATTTGATTTCAAAAGAAAGTATAAATTTACATTTTAAGTGTGAAGTGAATTTTGCATTGAAATTCCAAAGAAGAGCCAGGCAGGCTCTTTACAGTGGTATCAGAGCAGTTTTCTTGCCATCCTATGGGGGTGATATTTATTGGGCTTGATTGTTTGACTTGAGTGATCAACACTCTGGTTTTTTTTGCAGTCATGGACAGATACAAGAAATCTAGTACTCATAGAAACCAGTTAGACAGTTTGTCTAAATTAAGAAAACAAACAAGTGACTTAGTTAAGAATATGGAGAAACGAAGGCAAACACTGGAAAGATTAAATGCGCCACTTTTAAATCTGGCAATTGTCGATAGGGCAACAGATTATTTGGCTTCATTGTTCAATAGGTCCTCTTCACAGAGAAGATATGAGGAGAGACGTGAATATTATACAGGTGAGACATCTAGAGATCTCCATGATGAGTTTTCAGCAGTTGCTGATTTTGGTGGAGATGTTCTTGTACTTAGTGGACCAGTCACTAGTCATTTTTCCACACCAGAGGGTGGAGATTCGTTACAGGGACATGTGGATGTGCCTGACTTGCTAGCAGATGGTGGTACTGAGTTTCAGCATCTTGAGCCTACCAGAGTTGGTGACACGGATCAGGCTAGTGACGTGTCTACTGCCATTGATGGCAGTCTTGCATCAGTTGGTAGCAGTATCAGCGATGCAGGGTCTGATTTTCTGGACACCAGACTTTTATTTGAGTTTATTGTTAATGTCATGGATAGTGTGAGAGTGGAGGATGTTGTAGATACGACTAGGGATTTTGACACCATGGATGATGGTGTTATTTTTGAGGACTGCGAGGAGTATTTGAGCTCTGACAGCTCGGATGTTTATGACAGTTGTTGCAGTGTGGAGTCAGTCCAGGAGACTGCAGTCTTTTGCTGAACTGAGGATGTGAGCATGAAGTCACCCAACGATGACACTCAGGAGTGGAGTGGTACAGAGGAGTCAGGTGACATAGGTTCATGCCAGAGTGTAGAGGATTCACGTGAGGACATTGAGTCATGTATGCAACCAGAGATAGCAGAGGGGTCTCAGATAGAGGGTGTTGATACTAGCATTGCGGATACCTCTGATGTTCAGTGTGAGGATGATGTGGGGTGCAATGTGTATTGGTTTCTATATCTGACATTGGGTATTGACTCAGCGCTGTCTTTCGGTGGTGGTGGGTTCCAGGATCCTTTTCTGTCGGGACTCACGGATGAGGATGGGGAAGCATATGAGTGGTAGGAGTTTGTTTCAGCCAGAGCTTCCATTCCTTCAGATGAGGTTATTTCTTCAGTGACACATGAGGATGACTGTATTTGTAGCGAATCACTTGGACCAACTCAGAAGTAATCACTTGTAAAGTATTTTTGGATGGAACTTCGCTTATTTCTCCCCTGTAGAATAAATGATTAATCCTTTTCTCTTTTTTCAGAAAAAGATTGTAAAGGTAGATAATAGAATATTAAAACAACAACAAAAATATTTAATGAAGCAAAGTGTCCATGAAGGTGCAAAGTCCTCCGTTGCTTCTCTAGGACAAGAAGATCAAGTAGAAGCTCAAAGTCTTCTCAATCGAACTTCTTATCAACCTTGTGATAAAAATGTGTTCAGATCCCCAGCAGAGTTGCCAAAAACTGTTGGCTAAATATTTTGCAAGTTACTAAGACTACAACTTGGCAAAATGTATCTTTTAGGCAGCAGTGTGTGAGATTACTCTCTCCTCTCAGCAATAGGGGAGGTTCCCTTCTTAGCGCAGGTGGCTTCAAGTAGAACTGAACTGTAACACATACGGTTCCCCTTGCATCAGTAATACCGGTGGCTCAGAGATTGACTTAAGAACAATCGACTGAGACAACAATGAATTTATCTAAAGATGAAATGATACAAGAGCTCAAAGTCTCTTGTACTCACTTCAAATAAGTACTCTATCTATCTAACTCCCAATACTGAAGCCGAAAGTTTTCAGTCTTTGGAATATTGCAGCCACTACTTTCTATAGTAACCCCGATCTTCTAGAGCACAAAGTCTTCAGAAAACTTGGATTAAAGGTGCTCCGATGATATAAACAAGAAACTATTTAATCTGAACAAGGATCAATGAATGCAACATAAGAATACATCCATTAATGTTCAAGACAACAACACAGTCTGTTAATCTCTATTCCTTTATTCAAATGCTTAACTCTTTTACAATGAAACACAAAGCCTTCAGAACTCAAGAGTTTTGCCTATAGTTTACTTGCACACGACAAAAGATGAATATTTACAATGAGCTCCCTCCTTTATATAAGAAAAGAGGAGAGAGGAAAGTGGAGAAGAAAGGGGAAAGCCTTAACCACTTTGATTTATTCAATCCTTATCTCTAACCAACTAACTTTGACCTATTCAAAGCTTATCAACAACTAACTAACTTTGACTTATTCAACGCTGCAGGACCTAATATCCTTGCAGCATGATTATATGAGACTACTTTACATATTATCGTGTAATTTGTCAAAGATTCTCCACTTTTACAAAAATGGAGTGTTTCGACAACATCTCGAAGGAAATTTATACAAGTCTAAACTAACATACAAACTTGTGTACAATAGCCAGATTTGGTGCAGCCGTATTCGTGCAATGTTCACAGTTTTGTGTGCAACACTTGCCACTTTTGAAATCTCACCATTGTATGCGCCTAAATCTTTCTGCAATTGATTCAAAACAACCCTGAATCCTGCCAGCTTATCCATAGAACCACAACTGAAGGTGTCAATCTCTAGCTCCTGATGGATAATTTGTGCAAACCTTGATATTGCCTTCTCTTCTGCGATCAATTCTCCATCCTTTGCCACTAGCTTGTATGCCAAACCATCAAAGGCCTTAATAATGGTTTCCTTATGCTCAGCGCATACCTGCATGACTTTATGAACATCTTTTATCAAGTTCTTCATAACTTGCTCTTTGTTCACCAATTGATCGAGAAACTCGAAATACATTTTCTTTGAAGAGACTATTTCGTAAGTGCATAAGATGTCGAGATCAACTTCTGCCATTTTCTTCCATACATCTAAGCCTTCACTTAGAGTCTTCAGTTGCTGATCAAAAGATCCAACCACCTCTTGCAAATAGTCAGTGGTTTTCTCGATGTTTCTGAATATGCGATACGCATCCTTGATAACCATCATGCCCTGATTTTCAAGTTGACTGCCCCATTCATCCATTACCTTGGTCTTCTTTTCCAAACGATCAATGTGCTGCTGAGTGTCCTCTGAAAGTACATTCACTTGCTGTGAAGAAGAGCTTTCTCAAGTGCTTCACGCAGACGAATGTTTTCCTCCTTCAACATGTGCTTCTTTTGCTAGAGTTTGTCAGATCTCTTTGTAAATTGATCAAGCGCATCATGAACGTCCAACTGGCAACCTACAAATGATTGCTTACCAAGTTCTAACCTGGTGATTTTGTAGTCCGTGTCCTCAAGTTCATCTGCAGGCTTATCTGAAATAGGTTTAGCAACTTCAGCATACTTGACGTTTTGGTCATCAACCATGATCTTGGAGACCACTTTAGCCTTCTTGTTTCTCAATGCTCGATGTTTTCTCTTAGGGGCAAGATCAAATTCCTCCAAGGGCACTTCAAGATTCTTTCTCTTCTGCATGATAACACCCAACGAAGGAGGTAGAGCAAAGGATGATGCAACATTATCAACCGTAACCATGGCAGTCACTGGTTCCTTTTGAGAAGAAGGTACATTTGTGACAGATGCCTCTACCTGTGTTGTTGACAAGACCGAATCTCCTTGAACTTTCTCTTCTATGAAAAACTCAATTTGTGATGCCAGATTATTGTTAGCCATGAGTGTGTCAAGCCTGGGTAGATCCTCGGGAAGCTCATCAAACATATGCGATAAATGTTCTCTCTGTGTTGGGGCGGTAGAGGAGATGGGTGTAGTAGGTACAATAGTTGTTGAATGTGTAGGAGGTAGATGTATTGTGAATGAATCAACATCCGTATCGAGAGGAGACATGGGAGGTTCATCCATCTCTGGAGCAAACTCATGCACACCCTGTATCTCAATTGCTTATTGAGCTTGCAGCACTTCAAGAGTAACCGACACTTGCAACTCCTTATTATCTGAGAGATCAATCATTTCGGGACTCTTCACCCTAAGCACTGCATCTGGAGTAGGAGATTTAACCATAAGCTTACCACCTTTGATAGCGAACTTTTGGATAGCTCGAACATTTGATGAGCAAGATTCTCCCTTGCTCTTACCCCTGATTTCTGACTTTGCACCCACAGGACCAGCAAGATCAAAGTCTCGACCGAGTTTAACATTGATGCTCTTTAAACCCCTCTTCTTCAACCAAACATTTGTATTTGCCAGGATGCTTTGGAATCTGTCCCATATAGGCCCATTTTCCTTTACTGACCAACATGGAGACACAACAGACAAGTTCTTAAGACGATGCCTCCAATACTCTGGATCCAAGATGTCAATATCATACTTAACCCCTTCAGGAATCTGAGCAAGACGAAAGTCTATTATCTGCTTGATTGTAAGGTGGCAGTAATCCATCTTGGCAATGTCCACCTCCATACGCAGATCAATCCATACATCCTCAAGACGATGAACATGAGTAAACTGTCTTCAAATCTTGTCATTCATTCCTCTCCAATCAAAAGAACTTCGTGCCATGAACTTCTTCAAGTTGATCTCTTGAAGCTCGAATTCCATGCACTTAGCTTTAGGAACCATATCGAGTGAATAACCACCAATCCTTAAAGGATTGCGCGAGGGAATACCCACGCTTGGTCTGTGTAGAGAGGACGGATATGCTTGCACGACCATGAGTTGTCGAGCTAACTCCATAGGAATGAGTTTATCTGTGGGATACCTATGTAAGGTATATGGCTCTTCTTGGAAATACCCCACCCTCAGGTAGGTGAAGTTCGGAAACTGGAGAAAAATACCGCCATACTTTGCTCCATGCTTCGTCTGAAACTCTTTTGTTCGGAAGCTCCTTGTCAAACAAGCACCGATAATATCTAAAGAATGCATCTTGCACCCTCCTAAAATGAACGCGGCTGGACCTCAATGGTAACTGGTCATAATACTCCCAGACATGTACTTGCATCCTGTCTCCCTTTGTAGATAGTCCTGAGAAAGACCCTAGGGCAACAGCGATGTAAATTAGGTAAGAGTTCATGTAGAAAGTACATGTATTCGGTACTTGCGCTAGTTGCTCACAAATGGTATCACTGATAAGTTCTCCCCAAAACAACCACTGGCTTGACTTGAGGATCAAGGAAAAATACTTGTACATCGATGGTTCGAAAAGATTGGATTCTTTCAAACCCCCAACACGGCTTAACAAGGTGATGAGATCATGGATTTCTTCTTTGAATTCGGATCTGTGCATCCCTTTAGGCCACCTGGCTACATTCGGCCTTTTGGTGATTAACTAGTTATCATTCATATATTTTAGGTAAGATGTCTTGCCATTTTCCTAACTTTTGAGAGATTTCTCGATCGTTAGATTCATGACAACTGGAGCAGCTGGTACTTTGAAAACTCGATCTATGGTATCCAGATCAAGACTGATCACCACCTTGCCATCTTGATCCTTGATTGTTCTGGAAGTGGGATTAATGTTTTTTGCACATACAATCACGAACTCGGGTTCCAATGCGGCTATTGGGAAAATAGACACATGATGAATGAAGCTCTCCCGAATGCTGATCATGTCGTCTTTAGTGGATGTCTCCACCCTTTTCAGAAACTTGTCCATGTCCAGGTGTCCAATCTTTGTATCGTGGATCTCCTCTACATAAGACGTAAGTTGAGAAGGTACAATAGAATTTTGGTACTTATCAAATTGATACTTCATTTTTTTCCTTCCTTTATTCCTCGATGACGCAGATCCTCTTTCTGACATGACAAGGATCGCAGCAGCTGTAACTGTGACATGAAAATCCCAAAAAATGAGAACTTCATCATCAAGAGAAGATAAATCCATTTCTACATGCAAGAATGAATGAAGAGGGTAGCCCCTTATGAAGATGGAAAAATAGACATGAGTGGGGTTTTCTGTCGCAAATGCATATCTTGAAAAGTGGGACAAGAAGGAATGAAATATTCTCATCTTGAGGTATGGTGGTTTTTTTAGGCAAAATTGCATATTTGGATAACAAAGTGGTCTTTTTGAGCATGTTTGCATATGGGGAAACTTTGCATCTTCTTTTTCAAATGGGGTATGAAAAATTGGGTTTTTATGGGTTGACTGCATATTTGGACAGCACCTTGCACTTTATGCACTTTTGGGGAAAATTACCACAAGAATGGGGTTTTTAATCCCGACTACATATGAGAATAAATTGCATTCTCATATGCAACTTAGAGAGGATGAGAGAGAAGAAGAAAGCATAACATATATACAAAACCAAAACAAAATACAAAATTGCAAACAAGAAAAGAGGAAACAAACATTTTACCTTCCTTGGATGCAAAGGGAAAAACTAAAACTTCTCCTAAGAAATAAGCAAATTCTGGAAATGACAAATGAATTTCGAATTTGCTGTTTTAGGAAAAATCACAGAGTTATATAACCCATAAAATTGACAAATTCTTGTGAAAATTAATGCCAATATTATGAGTCATGGTTTGGGGAAAGACAAATGCCAGTCATGCATCAAACATTTGCATGAAATCAGCAACAAAAGGGAAGAATGATTCAAAAATGTGCCCTAAAATCAAGCCATTTTTTCATTAAATACACTTACTAATTCAAATGCATTTTCGAAATTGAATGACAAAGCAAAACGTTTTTGAAAAACAAGTCAAAAACTTAGCAAAATCCCAAAAGAAAAGGAGGAAAGTCTGCAGAAGATTAATGCGAATTCCTTGGAAGAGAAAACGTTTGTATTTTAAATAATACCACAGGCAGATTCCTCAGTTAAAAACGCACTGATTTGTGGATGCAAATCGACTTCAAAAACCCACCACACCCTTCTTGGAAGGAAAACGCAGCATGGTGTGGAAGAGGAACGTTTTTATTGAAACGTTTATGCAATCTCCATAAAAACGTCACCACTATGTTTGATAAAATAACAGGTCTTAAACCAAGTCATTACATATTATTAAATATGTAATGCACTTAAAAACCAACGCCTTATGAGTTATGACCAAACCACGGGTTTTTGCAAAAGGAAGACCTACGCTTTTGTCTTTAAAATCATATGCTAACGTTTCTTAAAAATGACGCTTTAGAAGTTTAAGTCAAAACGCATTTCATATAAAAGATAACGTATGCTATCCTCTTCAAATTCGACGCCATTCGGTTATATTCCAATGAGACCGAAGTCTTTGAAAGTGGGATGCGGGCTATATTAGCCAAGAAGCATATACTTTATGCTCTTTAACGAAACCATGGGCATTGGGAGGAGACCAACATATGTTTTAAACTTGGAAGAAACACATGCATATCCATTGAAAATCGACACCATTTGGTTTCTAAATCAAAGACGCACTTTTAAGTATATGCTACCTGCTTTAAAATCGACGCCATGTTATATTTAAAACATGCCACGCACTTTAAAAAGGCTATATCACGGGTTTTAACATACATTACAATATGTAATGTCACGCCATATGATTAAAACGATACTCCCAGCTAAATACAAGCCACGGTTTTATAAAGGAAAGCATATAACAAATATGTAATACGATATGCATCAACATATGTTACATGTTTTTAATTCAATGATTTTAGACTTTAGATAAAAACGTTATTTTTTAATAATACATAGCAAATTAAGAAAATCATCATTAAATGGAAATTCGAAATTAGTTAGACTAGACCCCATTACTCATGTTAATCATGAAATTTATAAACAAATTTTAATTTTATTTATAGATCTCATCTTTTTCTCGTCATTTAATAAAATAAGACTTTTTAAAAACAATTGCCTTTTACGCAAATGTTATTTTAAAAGATGTATTTAAATGGAGAAAGAACTTTATAATTTTATATGCGACTTTTAAAACTTTAATGATTTGATATGCAGATACGATGTAAAAACCTGCTATCATTAAAATTCCTAAACAAAACTTTAGAATAGAGTTTAAGATCCATTTCACATACAAAATAAGCTTTCATTTTATGCACCTGACAAGATAAAGTCCACCTTTTTGACGATCTTAGAAAGACGTGCAGACTGCCTGAAAAAAACCTCACTGGCAAGACCTTAAAGAGATCACAACTCAAACTAACCCGAAAGACGCCCAAAAGAGCTTGAAACAAGCGGGAAGACAAAGGCTACAAGACTATGACAAGAAAGAAAACAAAAGGAAAACGCAAAAACAAGGAAAACAAAATAGAGGCAAAAAGACTGGATGCTTGTAAGAAGTGAAATCGAACAAGAATCAAGGGATAACTGATCATGTTAAATAAAACTCCTTGCAGATCACCAACACTCTTAAAGAAAACTCCTACCAACCGTTGAGAATTGCGTAAGGTTGCCTCAATTTTGGGGAATGCAAAATTGAGGACAACATGCTAGAAGCATACATGATTCACATTCCTCAAAGTTAATGCATGAATTATCTACATAAAATTCATGTTCAAATTTTCAATGGCGCTATCATAAGATACTTTTCTCTTCATTGTTTAATCTTCCTATCAACTCAAGCGTACTTCAGGAAGATGAAACATCCCCATAGCTGCCTATATTCCCTTCAACAATCAGCATCACATGCATACCCATGGTAGATATCAGATCTGAATCTCCAACAACAACAATAAATCAAAGCCTCTTTAGATCCAACCAGCTCAATGAACTTCTGATTACAAATCGATTACCAACCCGTCTCGTGGGAGAGTCAAGACTGTCCAAGCTCTAATACCATGTTAATGTTTCATCCCAAAAATGAAGAATGAACAACAGGAAAAAATAATGAACACTAAGACAACAATTTATCCTGGGAAAACCCTCCAACTTGAGGGAGAAAAACCCAGTCACAATAAAATCACTTTATTGATGAATAAGAAGTTTGAAATACAATAAGCCCAAACACAAGGCTCAAACTGAAGTAATTTTCAGAAAAAAAAGATATCAATCTCTTTCACATATGAATTCCTCCTCAAGAATATATAAAATTGCCTTGACCCTTCATTATCTTGCAGTTACAAAGTGAAGACCCTTTGTTGTCTTGACCTTTCATTGTCTTGACTCTTCAATATCCACGCATGGTCTCTTCATTAGCCAACGCTGAAGACTCTTCATGATCTTCAAAAGGTGTGGTTCTTCATTCGTAAGATCGTTTCTTAAATGAGGACTCTTCACAGCTTAATCATGATAAAGGATTAGATAATGCAGCAACAAATATCTCAAATATAATGTTGATGCAATCATAGGTACGCATATTTCTCCAACTACCTAACTTTAACACTCCCTCTTAGCAAAGGAGATATTATTCTCAATTTTTCATATGTCTTGCCATCTCTACATATGACAAACATAAGAAGCTGCAACACAAGCAAAATGTCAATAACAAAATCTCATCACAGATTTCCTCAATAAACATTGTTATCTCATCATACTAATATTCACCATAGCTACTCCTAAAGGGTGAATTAGAAATCCAGAAAATTAAGTCATGGAGTCACACACATGACTTCCACCATAGCTACTCCTAGAGGGTGGAACAAGGGCTTTCACCTCAAACTTCTCCCAGAGAAGAATGCATTACCACCTTGCTTACTCGCAGAGGGTAGAACAAGGGCTTTCACCTCAAATTTCTCTTAGAGAAGAATGCATTACCACCTTGCCTACTTGCAGAGGGTGGAACAAGGGCTTTCACCTCAAACTTCTCCCAGAGAGGAATGCATTACCAAGGGATTTCACCTTAACTTCTCTCGCAGAGATGAACTCATTAAATCACATCAAAGGAACAACTGAATGTTGAGACTCCCTCTCAACAGAGATTCACTCTGAGCAGGGGCAACATTCTCATTGCTTTTGAATATCACAATATATCATCGATTAACTCCAAAGTTTGACCAACCAAGGAGCTTCCAAAACCACTCTGCTACATAAGCTTGCTGATCCTCTGTAAAGAACAAGGCATTCTTCCTCTTTTGTGCAAGCTCCCTCTGAAACTTATATCTTCCTCTTAGAAGTAGTTGATCACAACACAATCTGAAGAGGTTTCTTTTCTTAAACTGTAATGAGCCCAACCTGGCTCTGCCTTAAGTTTATGCTCCCAATTCTTTGGTAGTGGCTCACGCCACCCAGCAAGTCTCCACACGGGCCCTAACCGTAGCCTTAGGAGCCACTTCTTCACCCGCGACTGAGGATTATATCCTGTGGCAAGTCTCTAGCAGATGTATCTCCACGTGAGGATGCGGCTGGAGTTAAAAAAACAGCCCAGCAACTCCTCTGGATTAACAATGTACAGAACCCGCAATGTATGAGGGTTAGATACCTCACGCAACAAATTTCAAGTTCAGCTACCACTCCTTAGCATGCCGTAACAGCTTGACCTCTTATGCAGGTCACAGTTCAAATCAGCTTCAAAATTAATAACTCCTTCCACAATGCCAGTCAATGGTACGAAAGGAAAAGATTGGTTATACAACAGAAACCAATTATGGCTTAGCTCCAGAAGAATCAGTCTTCCAAAGGCTAAATCAATTCAGTATCAAACCCTTATACCTCAGCAAGGGATTTGATTTACAAATCAGGAATTCTCCTCAGAGAAAACAAACAAAATATAATATATTCAATCGATTCCAATTCCCATGAATGAGCCCATATTTATAATACTTTTTGAAGCCACAATTTCCCAAGAGAGCATTAGTTAACAACTCTCCTAAATTGTTATTATAATAATAAAGTATTATTATTATTATTTTTTTTGATCAGTAAACGGCCGAGGCTTTGATTTTATTATATTAATTTTCCATAAATTTACATTTTTTCCTCCGTTCGTGCGGGCACTGGTAGGAAAGAACGGGGAAGAAAACCTCCAGTCTGGCCCGAGACATTAGTCCATAAAATATAATCAAGTACAGAATTCCTACAAGCGTAGGTTTACAAACTCCCTTTGATGGAGATGAGAAGGGCATTCCCTTTCTAATACAAGTTAATGGAGGCATACCTCCATGATTCAAAACTTTGAT
>MU228433.1:1518846-1529963 GCA_018584345.1 Thuja plicata | reverse complement strand
GGACAGGAGACTTTGAGCTCATTGTATCACCTCGTCTTTAGATAAATCAGCCGCTGCCTCGTTTGATTGTTCTTACGTCAATCATCGAGTCACCGGTATTACTGTTGCAAGGTGAACTGTATGTGTTGCAGTTTAATTCTACTTGAAGCCACCTGCGGTAAGAAGGGAGCCTCCCCTATTGCTGAGAGGAGAAAGAAATCTCACATACTGCTGCCTAAAACACACGTTTTGCAAGTTGTAGTCTTAGTGACTTGCAAAATATTTAGCCAACAGAAGCAATTAGACTAAACAAATAATCTTTGGCATTGTAAGTCAGAGAGGTGCAATTGTTGATTGAAAAGTCACAAATTTTAGTGGAAGGAAGTTATATATGGGAGATCTGAATAAAGGGATTAGGCATCGAATAAGAGATTATAAAATACATTTGGTATTGATCGCATCAAAGGATCAGTAAGGAAATTATTACGTATATTTGGTATTAAAAAAGGAATATATATTATTTGTGCTCATCGAAAGAGAATACATATTATATTATATGGCTGCCAAGTGTGATGTGAAAGCATACTGCTATGTTGTAACATGAACATCTCCATAATCTGCAGCTGCTGAAAACTCAACATTGAGATTTCTGGATGTCTCACCTGTAAACAACTCATGTCTCTCATATCTTCCTTGTGAAGAGGACCTATTGAACAAAGAAACCAAGTAGTTTGTTGCTTTATCGACAGTTGCAGGATCTAAAAGTGGCGCATTTAATCTTTCTAGTCTTTGCCTTTGTTTCTCCATATCCTTAACTAAGGCATTTGTTTGCTTTCTTAACTTTGATAAACTGTCTAACTAGTTTCCATGTTTTCCAGATTTCCTATATTTGTCCATGACTACAATTAAAGAAAGAGTGCTGATCACTCAAGTCAAACAAGTAAGCCCAATAAATTCCACCCCATAGGATGGAAGGAAACTGCTCTAATACCACTGTAAGAACCCCGACAGGTTTTAACTTCAACAAACACTGGATTTGCTTCAATAGAGAATGTTTGACAATTTATCGAACACTTTGCAGGCAAGATTTGATACCACTATAAGAACCCTCTCTGGTTCTAACCCTGACAAGCACTGAAGTGTTTCAATTTTGGTTGTTTTCTTTGATGAATGAATGTGGTATATTTGCAATGTTTGATGACAATATAATACAGCAAATAAAAGATATTGCAATAATAATTTTCCAACTCAAATATGAAATTGCATTGAAAATACACAGCTGAAAATTCCAGATTTGATACCAGCTTGGATAATTAGAATTTTGACAATATATTGACAACCCAGTTCATTAAATAACCCCTATTATCTAAAGCAACAATACCCAGAAAATCTAGGAGTTACAATTAATGAATTCACAGGTAATACATGACTGGAAACCCTCTCAAAGGATGAAAACTGTAGCAGATGAATTCTTCAATAAACAAATGCTTGTAATCTGATTTATAATTGTACCCATAATATCTTTACAATCTTCAATTGATAAACCTTCAAATACATGCTCAAACCTGTAATGTCCCCTTTTTCGGGCACATTATTTTCTGTTCAATTGTTAGCCGTTTTATCATGGTCTGATAGGCTAACCAGGGCTTGACTAGGTTCAGTATGATATTTGGCCTAGGGAATCCCAGTTTCAGGCCAATTAGAGTAGTTTTCGCAGGGTTTCCAGATACTTACTATTTATAGTAAGTCGACAGAGCTCAGTTTTCTTGGCGTTTCAGTGTTGGACTTGAAGCGTATCACCAAGAGCTTTCCGACAAGCTATCCCATGTCATCTTCTGAGTTCGTTTGGTCATCCATTTTAATGCCAGAAGATTTCATATTTTATTACTATGCCACTTTATTATTAAATGGATATATTAATTTAAAGTGACATAAAGTGGGTATATGAAAAGACAGAGAAGGGAAACTGAAGAGTCACAACTGTTGCTTTAAAAGAAGGAATGGAGACTCATTTGAGATATGCTTAGTTTATGAATTCATTTTCTCTTGGAGAATCTAGGAAGTTTCCAACTTTCAATTCTGAAACTTGAGGACAGAAACCTTCAGGCTTTCTGGGTGGATTGGACGGAAACCCAGTTCATCTTTGAGGTGGATTTGCGACAGAGTTCACCATTACATTTCCAGGTTCTTGTCATTCGATCTCTCTGTTTCATACTATATTTCAGATTGGATTATCTTGTAATTCCATTGTTGTTGTATTGTTGTTGTATAATGCAATAACATATGTTGAGGTTTTATTGGAGCATATTGCTGGTTCATTTCTGTTGAATCAATAGTTTATTGCATGAAATTATATGTTTAAATCTTCTGAGATATATTTGAGGAATTTGGGGAAAATATACGTTTGGGACATTTCAGTGGTATTAGAGATGGTTGTCTTGCCAGCCTGTGGAGTTTTAGCAGAGACATATTTACAGTAGGTTGTTTTTTGAGTAACAAAAAGGTACGGCTTGATTTCCTGATAATTTGTTTAGTAATAAAGAAAAGATCTTTAGTCACAGGTTGGACATTATTTTGTTGTATTTAAGATGTTTGGCGTATCAATTCAAAGTGGCTGATATTATTCTATTGTTGGTCATTGATATTTGGTATGATTAATATATAGTTTTGCTGGGACTGTTCGACGTTTTGGTATTCCACTTGTAAAAGGTGTGGATTTAATATTCTGGACTGGAGCCTCTAAAGTTTGGGCATATCAAGCTTAAATTTGCCGTAAGGTCATTATTAGGAGCTTTGAGGATCTAATAAAATATTTGCCTGCCACCAGGGCCCAATATTTTAAGTTAGGCATATTATAAATCTAAGTTCTTAATATTTGAAGGTCTTGGCCAATATTCTGATGAATGTGTGGACAGTTTGATTTAAGTTGGGAATTAATATTTGCCGAGAATGAAATGTAATGTTGTCTCATCTATAGTTGAGCGTTTGACAACCATGTGTCGACTTTTCTAACTTGCCGTCTTGGAAATCATCGGGAGTGCCTGTTGGTATTTTAACTTTTACTACCACCGTTATCACCGTATTGAGAGTATCGATTGGTGTTGTTGACGGGTGAGATGGAACAGAGTACGCAGGTTGGAAGTTATCGTGGAAGATAGTTATATTGGCCGAAAAGTGCAAGGGAAAGACTTGTGCGAGAATATCGACACTGAGGGTGTTAAGAACAATTAATTCCATCTGAATAATGAATAAATTGATTGAAAGGTTGTGTGGTACTTGTGGGAGACTGTTGGAACGATATATAAATATTGGTTATTCTAAAGTGAATATTTGATCCCTTGATGCATTAAAGGGCCTTATTGCCAAGAAGACTAAGCAAACTGTGAATACAATTTTGAAATTAAATCTTCTTGGGCGTTACACTAAGCAGCTAAGTGTCGTCAGAATTCTCTGTAACTTCGGAATGCTGGCAACATTTCTACCAGGTGTCTCTTCGACAATCACGGTTATAGAATTACAGATTTTTTTTGGGGGGTCCAGACACGAGACTTGCATTGACGGAGTTGGTCTGATTGAGGACACTGGAATTGTAACGTGTACTATTCCCCTATTTGGCTTATGAATTTGGCATTTTAGATTTAATTATCAACGAACCACTCCACCATTCTTCGCAGGGGTATGCTAAAAGGAATATGAACAATATATAGTGCCTCCAAATTGCACAGAAAGTTGCGCTGGTTTATCAAGTCCAACATGTAGAAGGCGCGAAAGTTTTTTCAGACAAATCCGTGACTAATCTCCGTGAGCAACAACAGAGAGTTGAAGGGCGTAAATATTCGTATGCCATGAGCTCATGTTGAGGAAACAATTAGCATTGTCACCTGTAGAGGGTTCGAGACTTATGAAGTGAAAATTACCTCTGTCCTAATGCCTGTAAGCATTTTCGGCATTGGAATCGATTTACAAGTTCAAGGTGGAGATAAGAGTAATTTTTTCTTGCCTGTGAATATTCATCCTGGAAGTTACACTGAAACATACACTTTGGCTGGGACTTACGACAGCTTGACAAACCACATATGATAAGAAGTCTATGGACGATTAGAGTAGATGCATTTGTTGGGAGTGATAAATAATTGAAGTCTCCCATATCAGATCCAAACATGTCTGAAGGAAAGGACATTTTCAGGTATGTGTAATATTGTAACAGCTGTGTCAATGATGTATCAATTAAGGCATTATATATATAAAACCGAAGCAAAGTCAGTTAGCAACCCTGAATGCATTGATTTGTGAAAAGCATAGTATGTATTTTGCTATTATTTCTTCAATCCAGTAAGCCGCAGAGTCAAAAAAAGAATACAGATTTACTTATAAAACAGAGGGAGCCTGCGAGTGTTTGACAAAAATACTCAGAGTTAGTGTTAAATGTTGCATGTTACAGTCATACAAGTGTTGACCAGTTGCCAATTCTATGAATTGGTGATTTGAGATGAAATTTGGGTTTTAAAGAGATGGGTTCAGATATGTGAAGAAGTTGTTTGCACGAACTAGCCAAGGGATTACCTTCATTGGAGCTTCAGCGATTGAAAAACTCTGGTCTTGACTTCAACATTTTGAAGGAAGCCCCTTTAGTGTCTTCCTGTTGTTGAATATCCTATTTCTTTAAGACATACTTGTAAGTTGAGTTACACAGATTAGAACAGAAACTGAATTCTTAACTGAGAGTGGTAATCTTTGATTTCAATGAAAAATATGTTCAGTTGAATGTACTATTCTTCCTATGCATAGATGGAGCAGGGGTAGCATCTTACAACTTGTGGAGGTGTGCATCAGATTTGGTGGAAATTCAATTTGGAAAAAAAAAATAAAAAAAACAAAAACAAATTATAAACAATGGAAAATTCAGGAAGCCCTGTGTTCTCAAAAGAGTTCAATGACACATTTTATGATGAACATTTAAGGTACCTGTAGAAAGAAATTGAAATAGGGAATGAATTATATTGCCTTGGATGGCAATTGGAGAATATAAAAGTTTTGGGAGGTGTGCTTGTCAAATTGGAAGAGATAGATTCATATCTATCTAGGATAGACCCGACTGATTGCAGGCTCTTCAATTGGGCCTTGCGGCCCTCAATGGTTGCTCTAGTCCAACGCAAGTTTATGAAACATCCACATAAAGACATTAGGCTTGCAGTCCCCTCATGTCTTAGTGAGATCACACAAATTACAGCCCCTATTACACCTTATACTGATTACATTTCGAAGCAGGTATTACAGCTGATTGTGGACAGTTTAGGTGGACTAAATAATTATAAAAGTCCTACCTTTGGTAAGCAGGCAAAAATCTTGGAATTAATGGCAAGAACTAAAATTTTATTCACATGTGGAATCTTAGTTGTGATTAGATGATTCAATAGTTATTTCAGTGCCTCCTAAGTAATTTCAGGAAACATCATCCAGACAAGGTGAAGGCTTGCATAAAAACTATCATGTCCTTGATCTTAGATGAGGACAATGACATATGTAAAAAGTTGCAATCAGATTTGTTGGCAATCTGGAGAGGGGAATAAAGAACCTCAACAGTGGCATATGAGCTCTCAGCTGAATTGATAGAGCATAAGGTTGAAAGATTCGGGGATTTTATGACAGAAAATGAGCGAATATCAGTAGGCATACATGCTACAGGATCTCCGAAAATGAGCGAAAACCAAATGAGAAGAGGGCAGATTTGTTCGACATACCAAGGGACTGGGTCCCTTGAACATGTTTGTGGCATTATTCACGGAGAAGATATATGGCAGCCAAGGGGTGGTGAAAAGGTAACCTTGAATTCATCTCTTACAGGACATGATGAAGGTACAGAGGAAAATAGTTTCCAATAAGCCAAGAGGGTTAATGTGGAGGAAAAATCAATCATCACAGGTAAGGAGTATGCATCAACAAAGATATGGTAAAGATTGTGACAACCAGTTGGATGACGTAACAGCAACCTTACCTCTTCATTCAAATGGGTTTGAGGCCTATGAGGACAATGACAACACCTGTGAAGGATATGGGGAATCATGTGATTTCTATAGCAGCACATCACGTATGCATAATGATGATTTGGATGACCAATTAGAGAATGCATTTCATAATGACAATAGTGAGAAGCATGCTTTGAAGAATCAGTTGAAGGTTAGTGATGATGTCATTATTGCAGGTCGTGTGCATCATGATAGCAGTCATAGGATTATTGAAGATCTTTACATGAAGGCTCAAATGGAAAAAGGACAAAATGGTATTGGGAGTGAATCTTATGTTGCTGATTTACAGGGGGTTAAAACATCTTGTGAGGTTTAGAAATCAAAATATCTATGTTTACTTTCAGATCGCGACTACCTATATAGATTGCTGAAAAATATGCTGAGCAGTTGAGGGAAAAGGAGAATGAGGTTAATAAGCTCAATAGAGAGCTTAATGTTGCTCAAGAAACATTGGAGCACACACATATTGCTCTTCAGGAAGCAAGAAATCAGATTGTTGCCACTAGCCAGTACAGAGAACAGGACGACAAAGGAAGGTCAGTTCTTTCAGGAAGTAATTCAGGAACTCGATAGCTTACAACAGACTTATGATTTGGATAGTTGTCCCAAAAGATCAAAGGACAAATCTTTGGATCATCTACCACCTCTTTATGAGTTTAATAACTTTCAGTCGGTTGACAATTTCTTGTTTGAGGTGGATGCTGATCTGACATTCGATAATCCCCTTTTTGAGCTAGGTGAGGAAGATATTTCCAATCCCCATGACGAGGATGAGATTGATTACAAGATTTGGGACCCAAGTGCAGTTACTAGAGATGACTCTTGGTCACCAGACTGGAGTGACAGGGTGAGCTCAGCTGTTGGGCAGTTTGGTTTCTACATCAGCTGTTCAGGATGGGCAGTTGTGTCTTATTGCATGATGGGTGATATACTTTTCCTTGTGTTACCTCTTATTGATGGAGAGGTGTCTAGTTTTGATTGCATCTTGAGACTTTTTGATTCACTCATTTTTGGTGATCGTGTCAGCCTGATTGTTTGGGATCCTGGTATTAGTATGATTGGTACATTGCTGTTTTGGGGGAGTAATGAGTGGCTTCACTTCTCTCGTCATGTTTTTTCCAGGGTAGCACTGCAGTCGAGCAGGGCAATTTCCTTGAGGTTGGTATGGGAACCAGACATTTTGGTCACAGCATGTAGGTACCGATTGCTTGAGGGCAAGCAATCTCTGAGAAGGGAGGATTGTAATGTCCCCTTTTTCGGGCACATTATTTTTGTTGCATCGTTACTCATTTTATCATGGTCGGGTGGCTAACCAGAGATTGACTGGGGTCAGTATGATATTTGGCCTAGGGAATCCCAGTTTCAGGCTAGTTAGAGTAGTTTCCACAAGGTTTTCAGGTACTTACTATTTATAGTAAGTCGACAAAGTTCAATATTCTTGGCGTTTCAGTATTGAACTTGGAGCATATCGCCGAGAGCTTTTCGACAAGCTATCCCACGTCATCTTCTGAGTTCGTTTGGTCATCCATTTTATTGCCAGAAGATTTCATATTTTATTACTATGCCACTTTTAAATGAAATAAAGTGGGTATATGAAAAGAAAGAGAAGGGAAATTGAAGTCACAGCTGTTGCTTTAAAAGAAGGAATGGAGACTCATTTGAGATATGCTTAGTTTATGAATTCATTTTCTCTTGGAGAATCCAGGAAGCTTCCAGCTTTCGATTCTGAAACCTAAGGATGGAAACCTTCAGGCTTTATCGGTGGGTTGGACGGAAACCCAGTTCATCTTTGAGGTGGATTCGCAACGGAGTTCACCATTGCACTTCCAGGTTCTTGTCATCTGATCTCTCTGTTGCATACTGTATTTCAGATTGGATTATCTTGTAATTCCATTGTTGTTGTATTGTGTTATATAATGCAATAACATTTGCTGAGGGTTTTATTGGAGCATATTGCTAGTTCATTTATGTTGAATCAATAGCTTATTGCATGAAATTATATGTTTAAATCTTCTGAGATATATTTGAGGAATTTGGGGAAAATATAGGTTTGGGACATTTCAAAACCCTTGTCCAAAATCTTCAAAACTTCACCAATTAAGCTCAAACATGACTTCTGTATAAAGCCATCGCTCGATTGCACAATTAGTTGAATATTTCACCAATTCAAAGTGCTGAAGCCTGTGTAGAATTTACAACTCCAACATGCTGAAATTCTTCAAACCCTTGTTTCTTTAGTTCACCCAAATCAACAATAAAACAAATGCACAATAGAATGATTTGCTTTTTGGCACAAGCATTGCTTTTATAATAATAAAAGATACATTCTTCAAGACACCAAAAACAAATAGCTTCTCACACGCTTTTCACTAAAGAGCCTTCCTCAATACACTTTTCAATTAGAAGTCTTCATTTAATACTTTGAATTAATAATAAATAACTCCAAAGTTAAAAGCTTCATGAAGACACTTTTCACTTAAAAGGCTTCTTCAACACCCCTTTCACTTAAAAACAATTCTTTTAAGACTTAGGATTATATTCCATGTAAATTAATGATTAAATAATAATTTGGCCAGTAAAATAATAATAACTCCCAAAATACTTATCCTTTAAATTTGTCGTCTAAAATAGGAGTCACCTTATATTTCCCCACGTGACCAAATACACTTTCCAAAAATAGAAAGGGTCCTTCTTGATCAACCTCGGACCTACTATAGATAGTAAGTATATGAAAATGAGCCCAAACAAAGTCCAATCTGAGCCAAACAAAGACCAAACTGGAACCTGCTAAATTGGGGACATTATAGTACAACTCTACAATCAATTACTTTATGACCAAAGTAATTATAGAAATTACAATAACCATAAAAAGGATAAAACTTGTTTGTAAAGTAATTACAGACCCTTGCTTAAGTTAGGCATTACCTCCTTGGGTGATATGGTGCTTGAAAAATAATACTAAACAAAAACCCACATTTGAGATATGAATCCTTAGCAACAAGCCACAAGAAATTTTTTTAGTTGATACTTAGAACCATTAAAAATTTCCTCCAAGAGTTATGATCATAAATGAGACTCCCTACATCTCTGAAAATGGTATTGCCAACACTAAGAAAAATCCCAAATCACACCAAACTCTAACAACACTCTATAAACAACCAATCACACCAAAAATTGTAAAGCCAAATCCAAATACCTCATATATCTTCTTCTTCATCAAACCCTTATTACCAAACTTTGAATCAAAACTGAAAACTCCAAGTGTGAAACAAAATCAGCTAGGGTGGATCTTTCACCACCAAAATTAGAACAACTATATAGAATTTTACGTTTGAGGGTCCTTGGATAGTTGTTACCTGAGCAGTGGGGATATCACTTCTCATCGGAGCTTATTCGGATTCAGGTCTAGGGCTTTGCATTTGTTGTTTGGCTCAATTTGAGGGACTTACTATTTATAGTAAGCCAATTTTGAAAAATACTGCACTAAATACTATAATAAGAGGGTCATGGCCCCGTTGGACATTAAGGGTTACGATACTCTAAAGAGGAAGGAAAAGGAAGTTGATGAGCTCACCTCTGAGCTTGAGGTTACCATGGGCTCGTTGAAGAGCACTCAATTGGCCCTTCAAATGTGTAAGTTATAGATTGATGAACTTACCATGGAGTTGAGTTTGGCACAGTCTTCACCATCTTTAGATACAGTTCGGGTTTCCATGGCAGCAATTGGTGGGGATCTTATACCCACGGATTATGGTTGTGAATAGGTTTTGGATGTGGCTACACCTATCACAGTTACAGGTGCAGTTAATGTTAATGTATTAGCGTCGGGAGTTTCTTTCCCTTTTAAATAAGAAAAGATTTCGGTTGATATATGAAGAGACTCTTGGTTGGAGAGCTGAATAAGACTAATTTGGAAACTAAAGATTCTTCTATTTGAAAGATAAAGAGTCTTCTATGTGGAACAATGAAGTGTCTTCTGCGTGAAGACAAACAATTCTTGTTATCTCGACAATCTGAAATATATATCTCTGTCTTGTGTGTTGTAAGGTGAGCTTGTCATGCATTGTATTGCTGGTTCTATGTGTAGTAGATGTATTGCTGATTCAGTTTGGAACATTGTACTGAGACTTTTATTATTTTATCAATAAAGCATCATTTTTATGTGGCTGGATTTTTTCCCCTCAAGTTGGAGGGTTTTCCTAGGATAAATGTTGTGCTTATTTTTCTTTATTCAGTCATGTTTTGTTGTTTATTTATTCCTAGTCTTATACATTAACATGGTGTCAGAGCCAAGTTTAAGCAAGCATTTTGTGCATGGAGTTAGGGAGTTTTTGAAAGTCGATGAGGCTCTGCAATGGCGATAGACGCCATATTCCAAATTTCTCAAAGAAAGATTGAAAATAATAGCTTCAAAAGATATTTTGTATTTATCTTTCTATGTCTGAGACAATCTGCAAGAGTATTGTTGGTTCCTATTTTCACATGTCGTGTATGGTATCATGTATTGTCGTGAAGTTGAGCAGAGATATTGTTTTGTGTTGTTGTGGTGTTGCAGTATGATCACTGGTTTTATCTTATATGTTTTCTTGAGGTTGTTGTTTGGGCATATATACATATCCTGGAAGCGATTTTCTTATCGGAGATTGTGAATCATCTCTGCGAGAATCTAATATCCCTCTTATCGTGATTTCCATGCTGCAGTTTTGCAAAAGTATGAATGATGACTGTAATTGGTGATGATATTCGATGAAGACTTACAGTCAGATATTGAGGCTGGGCAATCGTGTTTCAAAGAAGAAAAGGCAAAGAAGTTGTTGGCTAGGATTGATGAATATGAATTTGTACCTGCCAATTGCAATCTCTCTGATATTCTATGTGTGAATGTGAATCAATTCTTGAGGAAAACGTATTTCAGAATCTTTTAGGGAAAGACATGCAAAGTGTGCATGTATCGTAGTTTGGGGTTGGCTCTTGTAGATGTTGTTAGGATTGGATAATACTGAGAGGGGGGGTGAATCAATATTATAATAGTTAATTAAATTCTTCAACCACTTGAACATTAACCATACAATTGCAGTAAAGGAAAGAACATAAACAAATAACACAGAACTC
>MU228433.1:1486476-1508349 GCA_018584345.1 Thuja plicata | reverse complement strand
CCCACAAGCATGCACTAAAGTATAATGTCCCTGTAAGGAGACCTAGCCCTGTTAGGAGCTGAATATTACATAGTACATTTCCTTGTTAGAGGAATAACAACCCTGTTAAAGGTTCACAACACCCTGTCAGGGGCCAATGAGCTTACAGCTCTTACAATGTAATTCTGTTACAAAAGGTTCTCAGTGATGAACAAAAAAAAGCATCACAAATGCTTTGATAGTTCCTTTATAGCTCTTCCATTCACATGTCTGCTTTGCATATCCTTCACTTGCTCAACAACACCCAATCTTTACCAAAAAGATCTTACATATATATCTTTTTAACTTTACAAAGTCGGCTCTTAGAATAAATATTACAAACAGTACTAAGTCGGCCTTCAATACAAAATACATTTAATATAGTAAACATTAAATGTATAGTCGACACTTTTGCATAGTCAAAGTGTAGACTATCAACAACAAAAATATGTCTTCGATTTCCTGGGGTCCAAGTCTTGCTCCTTTATTCTTCGCTGCTGTTCAACTGCTCTATATCGTTGTTCTCTGTTGTCTATCAGTCTTAAAATCCTCATAACTCTCCGTACGGTTATCCAAAACCAAATTGTTCTTAGGTGTATGACAGAAATACTCCATACTGTCTTCCACTAAGCTCGCATGCCTTAATTCATCGATCTCTGTCTTCGACATCCAAAACAATACTATATCTCTGTTTCTGTACTTAGTCGATTTTGGACATACCAAAACTTATCTTCAAAACAATCGGTCTTAAACCTAGATGTGTTGTCATAAATGACAACCAAAAAGTGAATCACATTACCCAAATTGATCACTTGCCAACAGATGTTCCAAAGCCCATCCATGCTTGTCAACAGAGTTGCGTATAGATTTTGAGTTGTATCGGACAGATATGTTCTTGGGGGCGGCATTCAACATTTGGATTGTTTTAATAATTATGAACTTTGATGGCTATATCTGAATTGATGAGTCTTTCTATGAAAATTGAAGATTCTGGCAAGAAACTAGTATTTGGGAGATCTTGAGATGTGGTCGACACTGATATTTATTCCAAACCCATTTTTGTGCATGAGTATGAAGCTGAGTATAGTTTGATGGTGATAGCAGTGAAGGGATCGAAAATTTCTTGAGTTGTGTCAACTGGTTCATTTGCTTAAGCTGACATTTCCCTTGAGAAGAAGGTATTTACAATCATTGTATCATCAATGATTCTTGTTGAGTGGGAGTCTTAGCAGTTGTGATTCTTGCTGAGTGGGATTCTTAACAGTTGTGATTCTTGCTAAGAGGGAGTCTTAGCATGATTCTTGCTGAGAGGGACTCTCATCGTCAATGATCCTTGCTTGTAATGCATTTTTCTCTAAAACAGAAAATTTGAGGTGAAAGCCCTTGTAATGCATTCTTCTTTGTGAGGGAGAAGTTTGAGGTGCAAGCCCTTGTTAATGCATTCTTCTCTGTGAGGGAGAAGTTTGAGGTGCAAACCCTTGTTAATGCATTATTCTTTGTGAGAGAAGTTTGAGGTGCAAGCCCTTGTAATACATTCTTCTCTATGAGAGAGAAGTTTGAGGTGAAAGCCCTTCTTCCACCTTCTGGGAGTAGCAATGGTGGATGTCATGTGAGAGACTCCATGACTTAGCACTTGTGTTTATTCACCCTCTGGGAGTAGCCATGGTGAACGTCATGATGAGATGACAACATCACGTTGAGTGACTCCGTGATGTGAGCTTGTGTTTATTTCACACATGGGAATAGTCATGGTGAACATCATGTTGAGTGACTTCATGATGCTATCACGTTGAGAGAATCTGTGATAATTTTTAGTTTCTTCACAAATGGGTCTAGCCATTGTGGGTGCTACGTTGAGAGACCCCATGATATGAAAATCTGGAAAGATAACTCCCTAGCTAAGACGGAGTGTTCATACATTGATTTTCTGAAATAATTTTATTTTTTTGATAATTGGTATAAAATATGCATTTAATAGACATTTCCAATTGGAAAAGTTTAACCACCTATCTAGCTTAGCTATAATGAATCTAGCTAGACCATATGTTTGATGAAAATTAATTTTTATTTATAAATACTCAAATTTAGCTGTGCTAATAAGTGGTCCTGAAACGTGACACAACTTTGTGCTTTTACCCATGTATTAGCGTCGGGAATTTCTTTCCCTCCTAAATAAGAAAAGACTTCGGTTGATATATGAAGAAACTCTTGGTTGGAGAGATGAAGAGGCACGAATTTGGAAACTAAAGAGTCTTCCATTTGGAAGATAAAGAGTCTTCTGTGTGGAACAATGAAGTATCTTCCGTGTGAAGACAAATGGTTCTTGTCTTGGCAATCATATATATATATATATATATCTTTGTCTTGTGTGTTGTAAGGTGAGCTAGTCACGCATTGTATTGCTGGTTATGTGTGTAGTACATATATATTGCTGATTCAGTTTGGAGCATTGTACTGAGACTTTTATTATTTTATCAATAAAGCATCATTTTTGTGTGGCTGGTTTTTTTCCCCTCAAGTTGGATGGTTTTCCCAGGATAAATGTTGTGCTTATTTGTAATGCCCCATTTTTTTGGTCTTTGAGATTAGCTTATATCAGTGACCTCCGTAAGCTAATTAGAGTGTTAGAGGGGGTCGTTTGACAAAGCCAATGGTTGGTCTCCATTCTGGAGATTACAGATGTCAAGATTGCTCGTTGTTGGGGTCAGTTGGGCCAACTTATTATTTTGGGTAAGTCACCTCTTGCCAGTTTCTATTTCTGGATGGTGGAATTCAGTGTCTAGTGTTCAACATGATGTGGAGATGGATCGATTGGATTAATTAAATCTTTCGTATTTAATTAATCTTGGAGTTATAAGTTATATCGTTAATGATTAATGATGTCTTCTTATGTTTTAATATGAGACTTTATTATTTAAGATTGATATCATTAATTTGGCTTTTATCCTAAGTTTGGAGGGAGTAAGTGATAAGTTATGTGAAGTGTGTGGATGAAGACTTCAAATCGATGCTTCAAGAGGAAGGTTCAGTTTTCTTATATATTGGTTTCGAAAAGCAAAGAAGTTTTATCTTATGCATATTTTCTGAATTTCTTGAATGGGAGACTGGTTGAGGGTTTGAAGGAATATTGTGCTTATTGAATTGTGAATTCGATGGAGTGGATCTGGCACTTTGAATTGGACTTCTGATTGTCTAGTGAATTGTGTAAAGGTGGTGATTGTTGTGAGAAATTGAAGTGTTTTGTGGTAACGTCAACTATATAGGAGGCTGAAGATTGTAATCTGAATCCATTGTATTGCGGGTGGGAGAAGAAGGTGATTTGTGTCTTGGTGTCACTTCTTACCATACCTCCAGCTGCCTTAGAGATACCAGCAACATTTGCATTAAAATGCGTGGAGGCAATGTACAGCGAGCTATATGTGGATGTTGCGGCTACCATATAGACAGTGCGGCCAGCAACATTTGGAAGAGTACGAGGTAGCATCTAAATATTCACACTAGTTAATGATCAATGGTCATTTTAATGGATTGTTATGTTATACGATTTAATATAGTATTTTGTAATTGTCTTTAAATGAGTTAAGCTTTTTCTTGGTGAAATTGCTATTTGACATTTATCTATTGGAAAATGTTTTAAAAAAAAAATATTTGATTTCAAAAAAGAAGTATAGTTTGTATTATCTTGTGAAGTCAATTTGGCTTGAAATTGCAAGAAAGAGCCAGGCAGGCTCTTTACATTATTGTTCTTTATTCTATCATGGTTTGCTGTTTATTTTTATTCCTGGGCTTAAACATTAACAATTAATATAGATGGGATGAGTGCATATTGAGAGTAGCAGAGAACCGCATGTTGCACCAGGTTTGCATGTGGTTACATCCACTACAGGTGTTGTTAGTGATGAGTTAGATGATGTGGATTATATTCAGAACTATGACAGTCAACCATTGAACGAGGTGTGAGCTTTTTATTGTGATTGCATAGGGAGGAGTACTCATTACTTCTTTTCTGATCCACACGAAGGATTTGATGATGCATCAGTGTGGATTGGTTCCGAGGTTGTACCATCATTTTTGGGATGGGTACTCGCCATCTTCATTAGATGGAAGCAGTAGTTGCAAGTATTTGACTCCATCTTCAATGGAGAATTACTTGTAGAGTCAGCATATCCATGGGAGTCTAGTAGGGGTTGGAGACAGTTGTGATGTAGACACTTTCTGTAATTTGTATCTCCACATAGCAGATGGATGTGAGTTCAGTCTACTTTGGGACCCGAGTGACGACAAGGTTAGCACTGCAGTTTGGGTGGGTCCCATTGGTTGGCTTCACCATTTTTGGCATGATGAAGTTGAGTTAAGAGTTGAGTAGCAGAAGTCTGAGGACGTTGTTCTTGACAGGCTTTTATTTGGAATTTGAGATCGTTCTAGTGCATCGGGACTTCAGACATAGCTCACTGGGGAGTTTTCAAGTGTTTGTATAATGAGTTCCTACAGTTTTACTTTTTATCCTCATATGCATGAACTCTTTCAGATGCATAGTTTAGTTGTACACGTGTTAGGTAACATGTATGACAGTTCACCTTTTGCAGTTTTGGGAAGTAAAATTTTTCAGCCTTTCGAGGTGCTTCCTTTTGAGTTGTTTCTTCCTTCGACACTTGTTGGTATTGATTTGGTTTGGCAGGTACTATCAGTTATAATAGTGTTGGTGTTACAGGAGCTAGTTGGTATTATCAAGGATATTACACAATTCTGCCTTTAGGATTCGGGTGGACTAGTGTGTTATTTTTCTTCTGAGATTGCTTGGGGGCAAGGTAATGTCCCCATTTTGGGATGATATGGTTTATGATTGGATTAGCCTATTATTGGCCCTCGTAGGCTAAGACTGATGGTTAGAGGGTCCCAGTTGGCAATGTAGGAGGCTTCTTCCCGTTTTGGAGGTCAAAAGCGTTCATGATTTCTCTTTGTTAGGTTTAGTTTAGCACACTTACAATTTATAGTGACTATTTCAGGAAAAGTTAGGATTGCTAATTATAGCAGGGCACTTGAACAGGGTATGTTTGCAGTGTTGATCCCTGACACCATTGGGTTGATTAGATATTTAGGGACTAACTATTTATAGTTAGTCATATTTGTAGAGTTACTATTTATGGCAGGGCATCTAGATACATGGTATATGTAGTGGTCGTCCTGTTTTTTAGTTGACTTAGTGAAATAATGATATTGGTGCGAGTTATATTAATTAATTATTAATAAAGGTGACTTTATTAATAAATAATCATTAAAGGTGAATTATAAAGTTATAAAGTCACTTTAAGCACAATGGGGCCACGACTCTCAATTTAAGTGACTTTAAAGTGCATGATTTGAATATGATTTATGGGGCCAAATATTTAAAGCAATTTATAGATTCAATGTGAGAACATAATATTTATCATTTAAATGATATTAAAAAGCATTTATTGTGACCTTGACTTTGGGCACCCATATTGGAAATTATTATAAAGTTATTATGCAACCCTAAAATGGATTTGAAATGGAATTAAAAAGCACAAAGGGATCGACCTATTGGTGAAAACGTATAAAAGGCACAAAAAAAGCAAAAAAACAGATCAGACACTCATTTTTGACAATTGAAGACTTTGGAGTTTGTGCTTGTGCTCTTCTCATGGAGAAGTAGAAACCAGGATCTGTTGGTATTGATATTGGAGAGTGAAGATTCATCATTGTTTTAGCATTCTAAGGTTGCGAAAGACCATGTAATAACCCCAACGGGTTATAACTTCAATCCTGGCTCTGAACTTTGTATGTTTTTGATAGATTTGGACTTCGCAATTTTTTTGTGTTTTTCAGATATATGTTTTTTTTGGATTTTTGAACAATATATGGAATTTTAATAGCAATGCTACAAAGGTTATTTGCAAACTAATTATTCACTAGCAATTCTCTATATTTTTTTCACCAAAGAAATGTATACAAGTCAATATGCAAGAGGAATTTAATAATTTATTGACTTAACTATATATAAAAACCTATCTATGCTGACATGCACAAATGCACATCCAACTGTTAGTATCGCCGCCTCTGAAACTAACTGAGATTATCGTTGAGGCTTGAGAATGAATGAAGATGGCACTCCAATGCCGAAACGCCCCTTTCAACTATTGAATCATAGCCCTTAATTACTATCGCTGCTCCCATAAACACAAGCGCTGCCCAAAAATATTGAACACAACCCTATAATCAATGGCCGATGCCTGCAAATGAAGGACAGCTACCTAAACTCCTAGCGCTGGACTCTAAAGGTAGTGATCTGCATTTAAAAACATTCCCAACACTCTGCAAATTAAGACTGATATGAAACGTTGGATCTTCTTCACCAATTGGTAACCAAATTAAGCACAATTTGAACCTCTGGATGAGATTAACGCTGGCACAATTCACTGGTAGAGATCAACCAATTCAAAGTTCAAATACTTAGAATAATTCCAAATTCTTCTAGCTACCAATTGCTCAAACCATAGGCACAACTCAATCTCCAATTTCACAAAATCACAAATGCTCAATAGATGCCTCGATCGCTTGGATTTGGATGCATATATAACTTCCAATGCAAATCGGCCTGTAGCATCCAGATTACACTTTGCATAACTTAGAACAAACTTAGGCATTTGAAAAATATTTGCTTTTGTGGCCATGTTTGAAATATAATAGTTTCCCTCCAAATATATGCACCAAGTCACTTAGTAATTAAATAAACATTTAATGCACTTGAGCACACTTAATAATAAAATTTAATTTATGATTATAAATGACTTTAATAGCTCATTAAATTCTTTGAAGGATCTGCTCCAAATCTAGGTGCTCACTGCATTAACGTACTATTTTCGGCAGGGGACCTTGGCGTTGAGTCCCAAACTGGAAGCTATGTCGATATCTCTACAATTCCATGCTACTACCAACTATTCGGGTGCCCTGCTAAGGATAGTAACCCTGACTTCCCAAAAATAGTCACTTACTATAAATAGTAAGTATGCCACTCAGACTCAAACGAAGAGCAATCCTGAACATCCTTGACTTCTGGAGTGGGAAAATAGCCTTTGGTTCGACCAAGTGAGGCCCTCTATCCAACTGATTAGCCTATGAGGATCAGTGATAGGCTAGTCCTCACTGCAACTCGAAGTGAGTGTAATGTCTCCATTTTCATGAGCATTAGAATTTAGGGATTAGCCTATTATTGTGACCCTCGTAGGCTAATTATTGTGGATAGAGGGTCTTCTAAGGCAGAGGTTTGGTTAATGGAGATTCTTGGCTGCTCCAAAATTCAGTATATTCCAATTTGGTCTTCGTTTGGCTCAGATTGGACTTCGTTTGGGCTCAGTTTCATATACTTACTATTTATTGTAAGCTTGCAGATGTTTGAGAGAGTCCCTTACTATTTTTAGTAAAGCAATTGGATGCGTAGTGGATGCAGTCGTTGACTCCCTGGTTCAGACAGAATCGAAAAATAATGAGTATTTATAGAGTTATGCTATTCTAATTATTAATAAAGTAATACTTTATTAATAATTAATCTTTAAAGGCATAATATAAAGTTTTATGTGCACTTTATATTCAATGGGGCCATGACCCTTCATTTAGGTGACTTAAAGTGCAATTAATGATTTTAATAATTGAGGCCCATTTATTGATGCACTTTATAAAGTCAAAGAGAAAATATAAAGTATGTTCTAAATGATTATTAAAAACATTAATTTTGAGGGGCCATTTATTAAAGCATCCAATGAAGTTGGAAATAAAATAATTTATGTCATTTTAAATGATTTAAAGTGCACATGAAGGAAATCGAACCAAGTGGGAAAAAGTATATAAAGCCTCTTCAAGAAATGGATTTCATTATGTGATAATTGTTTTTGGACTTGGCTTGAAGTTTGTTCTTCGGAATTGAGAGAAACAAGGGTTTTTGCAATTCATCTGCATCGGAGGGTGACAATTCTGCAATGTGTTTGCAATTCTGAGGCTGTGAAAGACCATGATATTATTGCTTGTGAGAGCTTCATACAGGAGTTCTACTTGTGCAAAACTGGTGTTTGATATTTTGAGAATTCACTGTAATGCCCCCTTTTGGGATCACCTATATTTTCCTCCAAATTGATAGAATAAGATACCAGTTAGGGCACTTAACCCCTTTGAAATTATTATATCACCCTTGATTTATTTATAGAGCTTAACAATGGTTTTCATTTGCAAATATATATATATATATATATATATATATATATATATATATTTGATGAAAGAAAAGAATGGGAATCAATAATGGTGTTGCACCTTTCATATGAAGTCTGAAGTTCTATTGAGAATATTGTAGTGTGACAGTAATATTGATTAAATATGAAGTATCGACAAGAATAGGTGACTGTTGTTTTTGAATAAGACATTTTGTTCATGCATTCAATGTATGAAGACTATGCCTCACTTGAATAGTTGTATCTGATTATATCTTTATATTGTTTTTGCAATTCTTAGCACTATATTTGAATATGCGCTTTGTGCATATGTGGCCTTCACAATTGCAGCGAACTGAATACCAAACGATACAATATTGCAATTGACAACTATTATATTTTGTGACCTTTTGGTAATGAAGTATATCAATGTGATTGAATATGCTCCAAATCCGATGTGTTTGGATTTCCCCGTGCTACGTCAAAATCCCCTGGCTTATGCAATAGGTGATCCTAGAGAATTTTGTCGATCACTATCAAGCTGGAAGTGTCGATATTCACGATCGAATAGATATATCAAACTTGCTAGCCAATTATATCTCCTATTTGTTATAAGATGATTGTGCCAATTGTATTGCATGCGATGATGATGTCTAAACCTCTTCAACGTTGATTGAATGATATTTTTTTAGATGTTCGGTGTGTACAGGGTGAAATGCTTTGAAAACGAGTCTTTGTTGTTTTTCTTCCCCTTTGACTGAGCGAGATTGATAGCCTTCTTGTATCTTGTTGACCGAAAGGATTGGTTGCAATCTAGATACATACCTTTATGCCTCTGCATCCCATCAATATGTAATCGTACCGTTTCATAACCATTTGATTTGTTACAGGCATCGTGTCTTCTTCAAGATATAAGCCAATCGCACTTCCTAAACAAATTGTTTCATTAACAAATTGCTTTATCTTGTGACATCGATACGCCTTGGCTAGTATTAACGATGTTTGTTCCTTTGCATGGATCGATGTTATTGAGGGGAAATATTTATTTGTTATCCTTGTCAAAACTTAAATTAACTCGCTACCCATACTTATTGCTGCTTATTACTTATTACTAATATTAATCGGTGCCACCTCTTATTCACAATCGCTCCACGTCATTTGTCCAGAGGACGACGGCAAGAATAACCTAGGGGCCGCTTAGAATGAGATCATTGGGTCCCTATCAAAGGTTATGAGCCTGACTTGACAGACTTCACTTGGGAGTCCTAAGGGATGCGCTCTAGAGGACGATGGCAAGAATAACCAAAGGGCCGCTTTAGAATGAGATCATTCAAAGCCAAAGGGCCCTTATCAAAGGTTGTGAGCCCAACTTGGCAGACTTCTCTTAGGGAGGGTTAAGAATTCCCAAGGGATGTGCTCCAGAGAACGACGACAAGAATAACCGAAGGGCCACTTTAGAATGAGATCATATAGAAGCCAGAGGGTCCTTATCAAAGGTTATGAGCGTGACCTGGCAGACTTCTCTTAGGGAGGGTTAATAATTGGGTAGATAACTAGTTAGATTATTAAATTATGTTTATATGTTTACAATTTGTTCCCTCTAACATCTCTTTTGCAGGTTCATTCAATAAAGATCACTCAATTTTGGACTAGATATTGGCCTTCCTAGAAACCTTAGAGGAAGCTCTCCAGAGAAGACGGTGGAATAACCAGGGACCGCTTTAGAATTGATCTTATATCATTCAAAGCCAGAGGGTCCTTAACGGTTAGGAAGCCTGATCTGTCAGACTTACCTAAGGATTTAATAGAAGACATTTCGTATAAATTTCAAGGTTCTTAAAGGAATCCAAAGATCCTAGATATCCTTGGTGGAGGGCATTTCTCATAAATGTCAAGAGTCCTAAAGGGAATCTAGTGACCAAGCAATCTAGTGATCAACCATTCTTGGTGAATGTTAAATTCCTAGAAAGAACTAAAGACAAAGATATATCTCTTAATACTATTCATCGAGGATCAAAGAAACTTCTAACAAAACAAAGAGAAGAGCAACAATAAATCAAGATAAGTTTAATTTATGAATTGTTATTAAGATTTTTTTTTAACATTACAATGAAATATTCTCAAACTTGATATAATCGTTCTAATCTTAAGCCGAAATTGTTGTTCTAGGACTAAATAATGGTGCATCAATTATATCATAAGGAAAAGACATCTAATTGCTTGAGGGCGGACTGTCATGTCCTGTCCTGAATAGAACCTAGTAATAATAAATAATGATTATAAGATTAAAATATTAATAATATTATAATAAATAAATAAACTAACCTATATAGTAATATAAATAAATAATATGTATATCAAATATCATATATTTTATAATAATATAATATTTATAGGTTATATGATATATTATTTATATAATAACATATTATTAATTTAATAGTAATTAATAACTTATGATAATAATATATTATTAACATATTATTAATATCATAATAATGAATAATAATAATATCCCTATAGTATTATTATAATAATAAAATAAATAATAAATATAATATTAAAGTAATTAAATGATAAATGAGGGTATAATTAAATATTATAATATGACTCTAAGACATATTATGCACTAAATATATCAAATATTATATAAATATTATATATTATTTGTAGAACAAATATTACATATTAAATATGTTAATAATAGCAAATACAAACATAAAATAGAATGAAGCCATTAAATGGAAAGTTGCTACCATTCCATATCCATCCTATGTGGGTGTTAGTGAACAGATTTGTCTTCACACAAATATTTGTATTTATATATATTCAGATTTCAACTCACATGCCCATGTGCGAAGAACAAACTTCACTACAATTGGAAGAACTTGTTGAAGTTCAACCTCTGTTTAATGGTGTAATAAAGGTTTTCTGCATTCACCATAACCATGAAATGAATATAGGCAATAAGCTTTGATTTTTAATATTTGAAATAACTCTTCCCTTCCATTAAATAAACATTTGTAACCAAGAGAAAATACTACCAATTATCAACAGAACAAATTCTATTAATAATTCCTATAAAAGTAATAGTAGAATAAATTATTCATGGTAAAGGAATGAGAATACATAGCACACAGACTATGTATATTCTTCCAAATCTGTAGATAGATAAGAAATATTGAAAGCACAAAGACTGACAATACTCTTAAAACCTACAAATAAATAATTCCAAAAATATTGATGACACACGGATCACCAATATCCCTCTAAAATAGTTAACAATTTTCTCGTAGAGGAGGGAAGCTGGCTTATTTTGGCTAGCAGCCACTGCTCAATATTTTGAGAAGTATTTTGCGGAGCCGGTGACCCCATGAATACTTATTTTTCTGCTTATATTTCAGCAGCTTAATTCTAATTTATATAAATATACAGATATAAATTTGGGAGGGAAAATAATAGAAATAAATGAAAAAAAGAGGGAAATAATTCTATGCAGCCACCTGTCATTTGTTTTAATATGCAGCTGCTGCTTATTTTGAGCCCCAACTTTTTTTTCACAGCTTATTTTTTTTAAAATATCACATGGGGACACTTACATAGCTTATTTTTAAGTGGAAAATAGACTTAAGTAGCCGCATGGAGACATGGGGTTACAATAAAATTTTCCCATTTTAAAGAATTCATACCCAAGTAGTTGAGTAACTAACCGTAACATCTTTTTACCCAACTCATTTACATTTCCTTTTTCAATATTTTCTCATCATGTAATTCTTCCACTTATATCTTTTAGAGGGAATTTCAATATGATTGGATCAATATTTATTTTTGCACATTACAATAATAATTAATTCATAAAAAAGAAATTGTATAGTACCCTTTTCCAGTTTCTCTCATTACCAAGGAGTTTTGGAAACACCAGGTAACCGTGGGTATATAGGATAGGAAAATGACAAGCTAGGGAGGAAGGCAGCATACTATATACATTTACAATCAGTGATAGATAAATACACATCAGCATTGGAAGATCTTTGGATTGAATAAAAAGAGAACATACAGTCAGCTGTTTAACAACCTAATCAGCGATTCAATAATCCATTCCGGGACTTGGACATACTCAGCGATAGTAATCTCAGGAATATGGCTACACGATCAGCAAGTAATCCTTCAATCAGCATTTAATATCATCTCAGGCGTAACCAATCAAGGTAATTGCATCTACAGCCAGCAAGAGCAATTATTTCGGTCAGTAAAGCAATACGTAGATAGGAAAGAATATACGCAACAGCAATACAGAGCTTCCATTTCCATATATGCGTTGTAGTCTCACAAAAAAGCTTGTCGAGCTGTTCTACTGTTGATCAATAATATTCAACACAAGAATTTGACAAATATTCATAAAGGAGAGGTAAATCATTTGAAAAGGAAGACATCAAAGGAATAGAGGAGATACATATCTGTATATAAGGAGAATAAAGAGATCAGTCAAGGATATAGATAATATTTATAAAGACTAAAATCGAAGAGGAAATAAAAATAATATTTGCTATTTTCCAGAATAGATGAATCATCCATAATTGCTATAGATATCTAAGAATTAATACAAGTAAACATCATATTATGTTAAGGATAAAGTATATATATACATATTTATTGTTGGAAACCATCAAGAATATCGATCCGAAGAATTTAATCACTAACTAGTGACCACACAAGGATAGTCGATATTATATAATAGCGATCATGACCAAAAACATCATGGACAGCGATGATTCAAGATGTATGTAAGAGACTAGCACCGACGGTGATTATAGTATGAGGAAGATACAAACTAATTAACGGGATCAATAATAAAAGCAAAACTGATATGATTAAAGAGCTCGAATTGTGTCAAAACAAATACAGAGGAAATAGAGAGTGTGATTTTGTTTGGAGGCAACTAAGTTGTGAAGCAATGCACCCCTCCCTATATATCCCTTCGAGGCATACTTAGGAACTATCCTACTCTTCTCCAAATGGATTTTGAACCTTTTCTTTTGGAGAATCGAATCCATCACTTGGAGACTTAGAAGGGATAAGGGAGAATACAACGAGTAATAGATATACTCCAGCGATCAAGGGGATGATCAAGAAAATCAGTGAATGATAATCTGATTTGGATTAAGAGCAGAAGGGATCTCATTACCATTCATAGGGAAGAAATCTGGAGTCACACTAAAATTAACATACATATAAGACATCGGAAAATATCTTCTAATTCAGATCAGTATAGTGTATACCATATCCACATCAAGTAATACATCAGCAATAGTGACATACATATATCTTGGAACCAATATAATCTTATATAATTGATCACTATATTATATGGATTTCCCTCACACTTGCATATTGATCAATAGTTAGATAAGGACAATCTTCATACGTTTTCTAGGAGTGAATAAGATCTCTTTGCATTTCCAGAACATCATAAGACATTACATTTCATTCATATTCAGATAGACCGTATGGTCTAAGGAGTTGGATTTACTATTCAAGTATTTCAGTTCTGCCATTTGGAACAACGATCACACCATTGTATTAAATATAGCTCATCCACAAAATCATCTCATCAAGGTTATATCCAAGGGTTTAAACCAGAGAAAGTAAGTGGCTTTCATGTTAGTCATTTGGCATAACATTGATTCCAGGCTATTAATTCACAAGTTCATAGTGGAATTGAGGTTGTAATTTGGAACAAGGATAAGGATTTCTAGTAGCTGTCCCTGAATTCCAAATTATCCAAACAAGGGACATTACATCAAGGGACATTACATTGGCTCAGTTTGAGGGACTTATTATTTATAGCAAGCCAATTTCGCTTAGTTACCACTTTTGGCAGGGCACCTGGACATTTGGCATTTGCAATGGATATTTGGATTCCTAGTTGACTTCTTGGAAGGAATTTAATGGCTTAAGATTATGTCATTTAATTATTAATAAAGTTGCACTTTATTAATAATTCATTATAAATATAGCTTATTATAAAGTTTATTAAGCATATGGGGCCACGGACATCATTGATGAGCTTTAATTGGTTTCATTAAAGCTGGCGCCCAAGGTCAAGGAAGATATAAATTAATATAAGTCAACTATGCAACAAAAGAAAATGCTTTAAAGTCATTAATGAAACTTATAGTGAAGTTTCGTGGGTTGATTTGTAAGAGGGAAATATAAAAGGGCCAAAGAGAGAAATCGATCCATTATGTTATTGTTGATTGTCTTTGTTTTGAGAAGTCTCTGTAAGAGTGCAAGGGTTTTAGCAATTTGACTTCGGAGAATGAAACTCTTCCTGGTTTTCCAGCAATCTGAAATGGTGAAAGATCCATTGAAGTTGCATATGGGGATGGCTACACTCAGGAGCCATGAATGTTCTTGAATTTATAGTTACAGGGAGTCTATTGAATCTGATTCAGGAATAAATGCAGAGAATTTGTCATAGGCGTCCAGCTACATGAGATCGTAGCCCTTAGAACAGGTTTTGTTCATAAATAAGGCCAACCATACTTCATACAAGGCCCACGTGAGTCACCAAGGGTAGGCGTTTGGCCTCTAGAACATATCGATCAGTATTTGGGGCTCATTACAATTCAAAGTGGGCCGTCTTGTAGTTTATATGCAATGTATGGTGATTTTGAAAGGATTCTGGTGAATTCTCATGAGTTGCGTCTGGACTCCAAATTCCTCTAATAGCTGCAATTTCATTTTCAATATCATTAATTGCATTTGTATGTAATGTTATTATCTATTAATAAAATAAGTTAATCTCTGCCAGGATTATGCAAGAGTTAGATTTCATTCAATGCATTGTTCTTATTTTCAAAAACTCAAAAAAAAAATATAAAATCTCAAAATACTAAAACAAAAAAAAAAAACACTTAAAAAACCGAACTGGTCGGTTGCCAGTTGGATAGAGGTTGAGCCAGCAGGGCTCATCACATATAATACTATTGAATATGAGTTAATTCATTGTTGGCAGGAAATGCTACTTTCATAATTCAAAAACTGGTCAGTTGCCAGTTGGATAGAGGTTGAGCCAGCAGGGCTCATCACATATAATACTATTGAATATGAGTTAATTCATTGTTGGCGGGAAATGTCACTTTCATAATTCAAAAATATATCAATCATGCCATGTACAAACAACTCGTAGAACAATCCCATGCATTAGTGTCCATCAAACCTAATCAGTTATCTTTTTACTTGATCGTTTCTCTTTGTTAATGAGTTTGACAGTAAAACATGCAATTTAACAAAACTTCAATAATAAATCGCTCACCTGATTATACACACTAATCAGGCATGTCTTTATTAAATCATGCCCGATTACCCATGCTCACAAAGATGCTCACAAAGATTCTATAATGTCTTTCATGATGAATGCCTAATCAATGTTATTGTATGGATATTTGAAATTTCCTTATACTTTAAAATTATACTTAAAATTTTTATCTATATTTTGATAGCTATTTCTTGTTATCTCTGTCTCAGAAACTTGGGGGAGCATAGACAATTATTAATTTTCTTTATTAGATAATTATGAATTTTAGTATGTTATTGATTATTTATTTTATAAAGTTAGTCCCTTTATTAATTAATGAAATTATAAAATTTAAGAATAAAACAATAAATTATACTTGAAAGTTGAATATAATAATGTATTTTTTTTTAATATTTATTCTATTTTTTAAATTCTAATACACTAAATTTTACATTATATATATGTGGCTGTGGAGATATAGGGGGTTCAAAGGCTTTGATTTGGGCTCTGGGGTGAGGGCTCCGCCTCTAAATCTTGCCCTGACAAGGTGCATGGAAGGGGCACATCCTCTTGACCTTGGTAGGGGTGCTTCCCCTAGACTCGTGACCCTGTGAGGAGTACTGCCCCTTAATCCTATTGGGGATCTTGCCCCCAAACCCAAAATGAGATGTGTTGTACCCAAACCCCGCAAGGAGCATTACCCATCAACCTCACTGGTAGCTGCTGCCTCAAAACCGTGCCCTCATTTTTATTTGCTTTCTATATCTATATGTTAATAAAATGCCTCTAAATTTAAGAAGCTCTCGGTATTTCCTTTTTTTATTTGTCTTTTCTTTTTTTTTTTGGAAATCAGATTTTTTCCCAATTAAATCCTTAGTTCAAAAAAAATCTTTATTTTTTTATTTTGCCGATCAGTCCACCAAAAACTATAAAAGAGTGCTGGTTTGTGCACGTTGGAACAGCAGCACACCCTAGTGTGTACTTTCAACTTATTATAGAAACAGTAAGAAGATATCCTCACCTTCCCCTCCACCACACTCTTGGAGTTACATTATACGTGTGGGTCTCTTTCACAAAATTTAATTCCTTCAGTGTTAAGGATGCAGTTGAATTAAGAGGAGATAAGAGATAGTGAGGAAAGCTGAAATAGGGAAAATTAGTGGTAGCTCCTTCATCCCATCCCCAGTGTCTATTTTTTTCCTTAAATTACAATATTCGTATTCTTTAAGAAGCTGCTGGAGCAACCATGTTTGTATTCGAGCCTCAGGATTGGTATGATTGAAGGAGGAACTTCAACAAAGGACTGCCTTTGATAAGGCTGTTGTCAAACTTATCCAAGACATCAGAGGCAATAGGGAGCCTCCTATTTCTAAATTTCAGATGCTCGCCCAATTCCAGGAGAAAAGGAATATAGTGTGGATGGAAGGTCCAATGGGCTGGATCACATGGATCAACACCTATGAGGATCTGCTGCACTAGAGCCTTGGCTGATCGAAGCCTATTCTTTTTTGCTGTTACAATGCTGATATATACTCTCTCTCTCTTGTTTCTTAGTTACTATCTATTCGATGAACACTTGTACTACTCTTTGATTGAGGCTTCGCCTCTGTACTCTCGTGCCCTTGGTGGCTCTGTTTTTTTTTGGTTTACTCTCTATATCTAATATATATAAAAAAATCGTATTCTTGCTATAAATAACAAAATATGGAAAAATTCGGTGCCTAATTTTTAGAGTCTGCAATTCAAATTCATACTGTATTTTGTTTCCATGTAGATAAGATAAAACTATTAATGTGCAGGTAATTTGATATATTCGTTACTCTTTATGAGAACTATTTTTTTTTTTGCAGGGCCTCTTGCATATTAGTGAACTGAGCAAACAATATGTGTCTAAGGCTGAAGATGTAAGCTAAATCTGAATGTCCTTTGTTTTAATTTTTCAACATAGTAGACAAAAATAGGGGTTTGATATCTGGGATCACTATATTGACTAAATACACTATTTGTGGGTATCTGTTGATTTTTCTTAAATGCACATTCAATTTATTTCATTTGATCTGGACTAAGCAGATTGTCAAAGTGGGAGAATGCCTGGATGTCAAGCTTATTGGGGTGAGAAACTTTCATTTGCATTATCTCAATTGGAGCCATTTCATGGTATATGGTATGATAGCTGTGAAATTCTGTTACAAGGCATGGACAGTTGTGTTATAATACTATACCTTTTCAGATAAATGAACGTGGGCAGTTCCGTCTGAGTCGCCGTGCACTCCTCCAGGATGAGGATCAGGAGGAGGGTAATAGTAAGGAGTCAACTGCTATCAAGGAGAAAAGTAGTAAGGAATCTCCTAGTGCTGTGGAGGAGAAGATTAGTAAGGAGTTAGATTCTCCTGTGAAGCAGAAACTTACTAGTAAGGAATTAAATATCAGTACTCAGGAAGGGTCAACCCAAATCAATGGACAGACCAAGTAACACCTAAAGCCTGCTTGGTAAGTGCAGCACCGGGGAAAGGTTTTGGATGAAAATTAATGATACTTCGTTCTTTGTTGATTTGAGTATCACATTTTAAAGTAGTGATTCACAAGTAACATTTTCAAGCACCTTGTGCGGCTTAAGTATTTCCTGTACTAATATGCCAAAGAGATAAAATTGTTGCTGCTGTCATCATGGAGGAGGAGATTGGATGCTGAATTCCCAGGTCCAGATATCTAAATCTACTTGAAAATTTTGGAGTTGACGCAACCAGTATATCTATTTATTTATATTCTCTTTAAATTTTTAGCTGCTTGTATATTCTTTGAGATCGTACCTAATTATGTTTGTTCCTTAACAGGAGGTATCTGCTAGCTTGTTCCAAATGTATATGATCCAAAGGAGTTCCAAGAAAGCAAGATACTTGACCAGATTGTTGGAATAATTTTAAGATTCTTTTGTTACCCATCATCTTCTTCCCTCAGCTATTCGCAGTTAAGTAACTTGAGAAGGGAAGACGAATTCATATATTGTATGAGTGAAATTGTAAATTATTACTCTCATGGATAAACCTGGAAGAAGGGCGCTTCAAGGTGTTTCTTGAAGCAGAAAAAACAATTCCTTTTTGCCAAAGAAGTTTTGGGTTTTCTGTAACAGAAGTTTCATATATGAACACATACAGCAAGGTGGATCAATTTTTGCTAGTTAAAACTTCGATGCTTATTTTACAAGTGCAACAAAACTTGCGGTCTTAATGACCTAGAAGTTGTATATGCTCATCTTAATGGCAAGAATCCATGAATTATTTGTTTTCTCTTTGAAGACTTTAGTTTTCCATTTGATATGTAATTGGCACCTAGCTTGAGAACAATTTAAATTGGTTACTTAATATAAAATTCCACTAAAATATTGAAAGAGGATTAAAGCAAAGCCAAAAGGTATGGACAAGGGGAAATTTTTTATCATAATATTTATTTAGTATTCTATATGTACATTTGATCATATTTATTATTAGTTTCTGTCGTAGGGGATGCTTTGGCATTTGTTTCATTCATAAATTTAACCAATTATAGTACATTGAATCAAAAAATTTGAATAAAAACTCTATAATTTGTATTTTTCTTACTTTAAATGATTATAAAAATATCATTTTGCTTTAATTTTATTGGTCTATATTGTAACAGTGCAAAATTCAATTATTTTTTTCTAAGGATCTCTTTTGATTCCTTTTCTTTTAGAAGGTTCTAGTTTTGTTCTTTTCTCTTTAGGTACATGAAAATAAACAGGGAATTTGAATATCCTTAAGTGAGTGATATCTGGCTTTACACCTGTGAAAACCTCTTCAGGATTTTTGTCTTCAATGTGGGAGTGAGGACATTTATTTTGTATGTATGCATTAGTGTTGGAAGCTTCTGCCCAAAGATAGGTTTCTAGATTTTGTCAAGGAGCATGGCTTTAGCTGCTTCTACAATAGTTCTATTTTTCCTCTTAGCAACCCCATTTTGTTGACGATTGTAAGGAATAGTGAACTCCCTCTTAATCCTAGCTTCTTTGCAAATTTTTCTAAAAACGTCAGAGGTGTATTCCTTCCCATTATCAGTTCTTAGGGTTTTTATTTTCTTCCCAGAGGAGTTTTCAGAGAAGGATTTGAATTCCTTAAATTTCCTAAGCATCTCTTCTGATTCTTTACATTTGAGAAAGTAAATCCAGGTTTTTTTGGAGAAGTCATCAACAAATATTAAATAATATAGAAACCCTCCCACTGAAGGTACAAATATGGGTCCACATAGGTCAGAGTGAATTAGTTCTAAGACATTACTTGTTTTGCAAGAACTACTTTGAAAAGAACTCTTAGTATTTTTGCCTAGGGTGCACCCCTTGCATGTACTTGAATGATATTGCTTTAACATAGGTAAGTCAGTGACTAACTTTTCCATGGATGATAAGGCACGAAAGTTTAAATGTCCTAATCTTCTATGTCATATCTCATTAGAGTTTGCAATTTCATGAATTAGAGCAAGATTAGGTTCAGTACATACCTCATACAAGTAGCCTTTTCTATGCCCTATGGTTACATCTTTCTTAATAGAAGAATTCTTTGGCCATGACAACACCTTTTTATCCATGAAGGTTACTCTATAGCCATTATCCTCAAGTGCATATATGGATACTAGGTTCCTCTTGATGTAGGAACAAAAAGAACTCCGGTGAGTTGAATAGACATGTCCTACTTCAACTTAATGGTGCAGGTCCCAACACCTTTTACTAGATGTGCAAAGTCATCTCCAATGGTTACCTCTTCGTCAATCTCTTCTATCATAGAATCCAATAGCTCTCTATACCCAGTGATGTGTCTTGATGATCCATTGTCTATGATCCAAGTATTAGATTTGTTGGATACTTGATTAGAGAGAGTGGAGTAGAATACACGTTTCTCTGAATCGTGCTCCTTTTTATTTCTTTTCACTTTGGAAAATGTAGCTAGTTGTTTAATTCTATCTGGACATCTAGTTGCATAATGCCCATATTGATCACATCTGAAACATTGAATGTGAGAAACATCTTTCTTAGATGAGCCCTTTTCATGATGGTCCTTCCTCTTCTTAAAGTGTTTCTTCTTGCCTTTCTTGTGAGATTTTACATTTAACACGTGAAGATCCTCGTCTATGTTCTTTTGTTTGATCCTTTTCTTGTTTTGTCTTTACTCTTCCTGAAGACAATTAGACCTTAGTCGATCGAAGTTTGGAAATTTATACCTTGCACTAATGCCTTGAACAAAAGTCTCCCATGTGTTTGGTAGGCCGTCTAGTGCAATGAGAGTCAGTTCTTTGCTTTGAATTACATATCCAAGTGTTGACAATTCATCCCTTACAGCGGATATTCTCATAAAGTATGCATTAATGGATTCTCCTTTATTCATACTTATATGATTATTTTCCCTCTTTAGGGCTAGGGTTTTTCTAGCATTGTTTATCTCATACGTTCTTTCTAGTAATTTAAACATATGATAGGCAGTCTCATATTTTGTCAGGATCGACACTATATGGTCTCTAACACCATCAACTATAGTTTTCATAGCCTTTACATTTTCTTCAATCCAATTGGATTTTTCGGGATCATTCTCTAGCTCTTCTTTCTCCTCCTTTATGAATGAGTCGACTTTATTTTCTTTTAGAATTATTTTAATTCTGAATTTCCATGATGAGAAATTGTTTCCTCCTTCAAGCCTATCCTCAAATCTGATAGCGCTCGCCATAGAAATGTGAGATATATATATATATATATATATATATATATAGAGAGAGAGAGAGAGAGAGAGAGCTTCTCAAGTTTGAGAGCTTCTTGGATCTTCCTTTACCAAAGATCTGATACCATGTCAACTCAAGGAAAACTTATTATTCAAATTTTAATTATATTCTTTCATATATATGTAATGTTGCTTATCTATAAATAATCTTGAATCTAATAATGTCATTGTTTATTTGTAGGAACTTGATTGTGATCGATTTGCAAAGAGGAGATATATATAAATGTGTTGATGTTCAATGTACTGAACACTTATCAATTTATGTGTTAGTATTTGAACAGGTCGATCCAAATTAATATACGCATGGTTATATTTGGTCACGTCTATGATAGTCGTGACTCTTTGATGAGTCACGCCTATCATAGGCACGACTAATGATCGTACCTTTTGGATATACAAGTCTCTATGACTTGTTATCGGTTAGACACTCATACAATACTAAACGTTTCAATACTAATGTTAATCGGGTTGAAGCTGATTCAATATCAATTACAGTTCGGTTTAATTCGATCATAAAGAAGATATTGAATACAATAGAAAGCATATATATATA
>MU228433.1:1458684-1482134 GCA_018584345.1 Thuja plicata | reverse complement strand
TATATATATATATAGATAGATAGATAGATAGATAGATAGATAGATAGATAGATAGATAGATAGATAGTTTATTTAAAATATTTTCACTTGCAATTTTGAAAGTGTGTCGGAATCAACGACCATAATTTTCCAAAAGTTCTATTTGCATGAGGACCTAATTTGCCTAGCTTTTTTCAAAAGTGTGTCTTAATGCATCGTAATGTTCGTCAATTGTATTATAAGCTCATCCCAATGGACAATCCATTATTGCCTAAAACATTACAACATGTATATTTTTGTGGAGGTTTTATTTTTCCTACATTTACATAAGACGAGTTAGAATTAAGTGGGATTCACCAAATAATTGTATACCATTTAAAATTCCTGTTGAAGTCTCCAAATATGGATTGGTATAGTTACAATCAAAGATCAATTTTAATTTTATACAATTTGGTCAGTTCTGAGCTCTCGCTTCAAATCAATAGACATGTTTTAGACCAAGAACAAGTGTTGGTGCATTGCCGACTTCTAGTGCTACTCATTGAGAATATAAAGGTAAGTGATTTTTTTAAAATGTTATAATATTATTCATCTCAATTTGTTTGAAATTTTTAGTTCGTTCTTATTGAGCGGGGAGACCTGATACGTCTAGATTGTAGGCCATATGACCAATGAATCATGTAGTCTATTATTGCTTTTGAATCAAGTAGATATTTTTTCGCATTTGTAGCCTTTACTTCATTGTAGATGTCAAACGTGAAGAAGGGTAAGACTCTTGAATGTGGAAAAGGAGAAGAGAGGCCAATAAAATGCAGAACCTTAACTTTAACTTCATACTTTGGCAATGTTTATGGTCAAAATGATGAAGGTACATCATCACAACTATAATATTTACAACCTACACTGAATATTGAAGAAGGCAGAGAACCTGATATCTCATATGACGATGAACTTGAAGAATATTTGATAATCGATACGCAGGGTAGCACGAATGAGATAATCAAATTTGGTGACAAAGACAATTTCGTAGTTGATGATGATGCATAGAAGGGAAAAATAAAATCCAAATAAAAAAGAGGTCGAGAGTAGGATATTTCAAGGAGTTTCCAAATTGACTGGGTGTCAAAGTGTCCATTCATTTAACCAGTAGAGAATCCGAAGAAAGGTGAGCCCCCAATATAATGCAGGTGTAAGATTTGTAGTTTGAAACATAATAAGGAAAAGAGGTTGTAGCTAAAATTTGACACCATAGAGAAGCATATCAGTAAATTTTATGAAAAGAAATCATAGATGGAGTTAAAAAAATTAGTGATAAGATGGAAAACAAATGAGTAATGTCAACATATTAAGTATGCCTTATATAATGCACATTTGAAAAGTCAAACGAAACCTGTTGAATGTAAAGGTTCTATTGAAGTTATTTTGGAAAAGCAATGGCAGTAGAACAACTGGGAAAAGCTATTTAGTTACGTGTTGTTTTTTATATTTTGAGCAGAGGGTGTGCTATGACAAACTACCCAATAATGAGTGTTTTATTAAATTTATTGAAAGTTCCTAACTATCCTAATAGTCATTGGTCACTAAATAGTGGATGGGAATGGGAAAGTTGTCTTGCTGAGGTTGAAAAACAAGATATAAAGGAAAAAAATAAAGAGAGTCAAACTTTATTGCATTGTCTTTAGACAAAGTTATGACAATAGATAATATGTCTTAGGTATGCATGCATGTTTATACTATACAAAATCATGTCCGTCAACCTCATCCACTATTTGTAGCTAAAATGAAGGAGTGTACGACAACAAAAACTCTATTTCAACTAGTTAAGAGTTATTTAATTGAATATGGAGGTATGGATGACTTGACGATTGGAAAAATGTTGGTATGTGTAGGAGCAGATGGAGCTTCAGTAATGCAAGGTTAGAGGAATGGACTTTGCATAAAGCTACAAAATTCTTGTTCACCCTACATGACTTTCATTCACTGCATGGACCATAAAATGAATCTAGCTTTTAAAATTGTGAGCATTTATCCTCTAGTAATAAATGTTGAATATTTAGTCAGAGAGCTCTACTCATTCTTTTGTCAAAGTCCAAAATGGTTTTTGGAATTTTAAGAAACTATCGATGGAATAACCGATGGTAACAAGCTTCTTAAGGATGTTGATACCAAATGGATCTCCTTGGATGGACCAACACATTGAGTTAATCAGAATATCCATCCTTGATTGGAGTAATATACGAACATCGCCACACAGTAGACAAAGTTGTTGACTTTCTTTGTAGGTTAAGTGATATAGAGACAATATTGACTTTAGCAACTCTTCTCCCCATGCTAGATGAAATGAACCTTCTTGTAAAATGAACTGAAATGAACTTTAGAAATTTTATAACTTTTATTAATAGGTATTAAATTAATTCATTAGAAATCTTGGGATATTGTTATTTCTTATTTATAAAAAGTTTAGTAAGAGAATTAATTAGCGAGCTTGTGTTAGTTTGTACATATTCATGTTGTATGTTGGATGTGTTTTTAAATAGTAGGTAAATAGACAATTGTGAAATTATTTATTTATTATTAATGTCTATATATAAAAAATTTCTTATTAAATTGTGTTTAATTGCTTTAACCTCAATGTGATTCCATTCTTATGTAATGGTATTTGAGTATTAGAGAAGTTTTTTTTCAAGGGGAGGGGGAGGGGGGAGGGATCTTTATAGTGGCGTCTATCAAAAGATTACCAGAGGCTTTTGGGGAATCATCATATTTGCATACTTGTCCTTGTGTTTGTTATTGACTTCATGGTTAATGGTCTTTTATGAAGTTTAATGTTTTTATGTCGTGTCACTCATTGTTTATGTTTTTCAATTTTTTCATGCTACTGATGTTTCTAAGATACTATTGAGTTTCCGTCGTTAATTTGTGAAGTATTACTATATTTCAGTGTATTGGTGATCATTGGTGACCTTTGGATGGTATTGGTTATGAGGATCCATGGTTTTGTTAGATTTGAGTTATGATGCTTTGAGGGGCAATTGAAATTACGCATTGGAATTTAAAGAATCTCTTTATGGTTCTTTCTTGATGAACATATGATGGTGTTCTATATTTGTTGATGTCCATATAGAGGTTGGACAATGTGGATCCTAGTGTTGATTCCAACTTTATTTTCTTTTTGTATGCTCCAAACTACTTTATGGATTCATTAGATAAGATGAAATTATGAGGATTCTTTGAGATTATTTGATTTGCTTTCTCTTTTTTTTTTTTCAATTTGGAGCATGGGAGTGGTTTTCTAGGAGCATGGTTAGGGGAGAGGATTGCAATGGGGGTCGGGGCCCTAAAGTGGCTACCAAGGAAAACCCATTGTGAGAAGATATTGCAGTGATAACACTTAAAATAAAAAATGGGTTGGGATAAAATACTAAATAATATCATTATGATACCTCCCTCATGGCATGGATTGCTCATACAAACTAAGGATGGATTGGAGAAGGCCTAGATGGAAAATTTTCTTGCTTATCCTCGAAATTTTGTTGGTTCCACATGAGTCCTCTCCTGGGGGTTGAGGTCTAGAAAGAGACTGACATGGAGGCTATGTGATGACACTCTCCTATATGTGTCTTAGGATTTCCTCCCTTTATCCTTGTGATTCACCTATGGTATCCTGTTGATTACCCTTGTAAATCTCGTTGTCGTTCCTTGGGCTTTTTGTTCTTTTCTCACTTCCTTGCTTGTGTATACTTGTGTGGCGTGGGGACTTGTATCTATATCCTAGCTTGGAGGGAGTGGGCCTCAGGGTTCCACGTGGTTGGGTGATAAATATTTTTCCCATCGAGTTTTTAGAGTTGTTCATGAGCTTCTTGGATAAACTTGCTCCTTCTCTACAAATTCTTGTTTCATGTGGCTAGATGATTACTATGATTCATTATATCATGTTGTAGCTTCATTTTGATGTACTGGTGTACTATCCTGATCTCCTTGAGGGGATAAATGTAATATGTATGTGAACATGTTTTAGTGATAACATGTAATGCAATGGTAGAAGTGGATAAATGTAGATTTAGACTCTAAATATTATCACGTGATTACGTGAACCGCTATTGTAAGGTTTAAATGAAATTATTTCATGTTGTAATCTTGTTCATTGACTCATGATCATGTATTTGACTTAGTCTTGTTTGTATACGTTGCTAGTTGTGACGTTGGGGAACCTAAAAGGACCTAGTTATATGATCAGTGTTTAGAATTCATATTTTTCTTTCAATGTATAAGTATTATGGTTAAGTTCATGTATCATGTAATTGAATATGAAATGTTAGTTACATTTTATGTATAAAAAGATTTTTTTTTAAAAAACTTATCTTCCTTTTTCTTTGTTTATCAAGTTGTCCTCTCGAGTTCTCTAGCAGGGGCATTACACATTCATTGCATACATATTTTTAATTAGTCTTGCCAATCAATACGCAAAATTAAAATCTTTTGACAAAAAAATATAAAGTTTACCTTTAATTTTTATTTTTTAATGATTTAAAAGTATCATTTTTTTTATTTATCATTAGTTATTGTAAGCATAAAATTCAATTTTCACATTAAAAAATTAACATTTATTTCAACTATATAATAACATTATAAACTATTTCCTAAAAACATATAAATCAAATCAATCAAATCTTGTTACTTATTGTCATGCCTGAAAGTTGGGCAAAACACAACTACAGAAAATTTGCGAAAAGGCAATGATAATTACATTTATACAAGTTAATGTCACGGTGCTTGACTAACTAAGCATAGTGCTATAAGTAAAGTTCTTTGGATAGGAACCCTGAACATGTTCATGGGGCATCGAGAGAAAATAAGATTCGGCCAACCTCCCTCAAAGGACTTAAGTCGCTATCAAATTTCTAATAGACGTGTTTCAAACTAACCTCATTTACTAAGTTGATTTGCTTAGCCACTATGAATAACACATAACTGACCCCAGCTTGTTCAAGTTTTAAACTAGGTTCATAGTAGGAATCCTTATTAATCTATTAAATAACACTATAACTTACTGTGCATATTTAAATATTTATTTAATAAGATTGTACTAGTTTATTGATTTTAATAAACCGATATAGAGACTAGTAAAGGTATAATGTAAACCAATTACTATTATTATAACATACTAAACCGCATTAATGTGGTTATTTATCATATTGTATTAATATTACCAACTGGTCATTTTAATTAAGCTTATTAATCCTTTAAGAACAACTTAATGTTTAAAATGATTGGATATTATGTCCAATAATACTTTTAATCTAGAAAACCCTATATGATATTTATTAAGGTTCACTTAATACCACCCTTAATATGAACATAATAATGTCCAATTAAAAGTATATTAAATTAAATTTAAACTTTAGTAGTTCATCTATTAAAAACTCTAAAATCTCCACATTAGTATGTAATCAAATTAAATTTAAAACATAATAAAAAGAAATCTATTCTTTAAAATACTATATATATACCAATTCCACTATAGCCTATATTTACTTCAATTTTAAATTCCATGAGAAATTAAATCCAAGCTAAATAATTTTAAACCTTATATATTTGCATACTAATTTACTTAATTAGCATATTCTTATAGTTACTTCTACCATGGAAGTCAAGTTTTGCAACTATAAGTTTTATTGAATTAAATTTAAAATATTAAATAAACTCTAAAACGATTTAAGACTTATAAATACTAATTTTCTATAATATAAAAATTCTACAATAATAATCAATTAATTAATAATTTAAGGTAATAATAATCAATTAATTAATAATTTAAGGTAATAAAACTTCTAGAAAATTATGGCTTAAGAGTCAACCTTTTCAACTATAGACTCATTAGGGATTTATTTGAAATCCCCTAGATTTGATTTTTTATAATCTTATTAAATAAAATAAATATTTGTAAACATATAAATATATAATTTTCCCTTGACCTTATTTTAAAAATAAGCCTCTTAATAAATTTTTATTTTATTACCCCTGAAAACCAAGCTAGGGTTTCGAGGGCCGAATGTATATGGTGCACAAAGGTTGCTGAAAGGGGGAGCGGTGCTGAGTATTCATACCACCCAAGCAGAGGTGGCGGTGGGAAAGGCCGAGCGGAGGAGAAAAGACCGCAGCTCAAGAGGCGATGTGGAGGAGAAGTGACGGTGGGGTTCCTCGGTCACTAATACTCATAAAATCTATTATGCAATTTTCTTAGTGCCTTTCGTTATATATAAATATGTATTTATTGCCTCTTATCTTATTTAAGGTTATCAAATTTGATAAATGTTTCAACATGAATTTATAAATTTTTCTAATACTAATTATATATGTCCTACTATATAATTAATATTATAGGAATATCATACACACCCTAAATGAATATATATTTAAAGGCTGATTCGCTTGAGCCTAGAATAAAATCTACCTTAATTGCAAAATGAAATAAACAATTCTTCATGTGCAAGGAGAAAGTTTATTTATAATATTTCTTTAAAGGCTTTGAATTTACAACATAATGGATGGGGTTGGTTAAACCGAATATGTTATAATATAAGATAAGTTTTAACTAAAAGGAAGCGAGTGTATTTCTTAGCATCCATCTATTTAGGTGCATTATATAAAAGAAAACATGTAATTTTACTAAAGGAAATTTATTTGCTTCTTCATTGGAATGCTAGTTTAACCATTATTCATAAGACTTTTAAGCTGCTAAATAATCAATTGAGGATAATTGTAATAGTAACATTACTAACAAGCATAGATTAAAATACTTTACTTTTTTTTTTCTTTACTCATAGGAAGGTAATAAATTACACTTTTACAATATGTCTGCATTTTCAAAATTTCAGGGGTTACAATGTTTTCAATACTTCAAAATACAAGGGAATACATCTTTATTAGAGAGATGTTTTGAGGTTGATTTTGATAACCAAGACATCAAGTCTTCAAACTATACTTCCAAGAGCTTTCTCATAACCTGCAAAAGAAGTGGAATGACCATGGAGGCTCACCTCCCAAGTTCCCAACCTAGGCCTTTGCAAGGCCACCCCCGAGCTAGGGGATACAAGAATGTAACATGATACATACACACATATCAACAAAGAATATGAAAAACATGAGGAACAAGAAAATACCCAAAAACCCAAGGATATATATATATATATAGGTCTCCAAGACACCTAAAACATAGGGGTGAAAGAGGACTTACCACAAGAGGATAAAACCAACAATGAAAAAACATACAAGTGGAATAGGCCACACATGGGCTCAACATTCCCTTACTACATCCAACTTCCTTCTCCATGTCATACAAGAGACAATGGACTAATTTCATCTTCATTCTCCATGTCATACTAGGGCCAATGGACAAATTTCATCTTTCTCTCTAAAAATCAAGGTTATGGCTTCAAGCCTTCCAATTTTCCCTTATGACCCCCAAATGCCCTCGGTCGTACTTGGCATCATGGGCACCCATAACACCCATGCATATCTCTCCACACATGGAAGAATCTACACTACATGGGTAAATCACTAAACTTTCACCCTTTCAAGGTTACTCTGGCCTCCCAAGGGTGAGTGTGCATTGAAGAACCCCATAAGAAAAATAAGCACAAAATAAATACAAGACTCCACAAAGTACCTCCACGGAAACCACGGAGTTGAAAAAAAATACATAAGACACCATTAATGGATTCCTCAAGCTTTCTACATGCATAACAAAATCTACTCTAAGATATTCTAAAAAGGAAACCAATCTCAATTCCAAGCTTAAGGCAAATGAATGGTGGTCTGTGAAGAGATTTTCCTTCCAATCCTTCTTCCTTCTCCCAAATCTTGCTTCTAAACTGAATCTGTCTCTAAATGTAAAGAGTGGGTGAACACCCAAGCTCCCTCTAAACTCTTCCCTCTATAGGCCTTCTTCCTAAAATATCAGGAGTCATAAATGGAGGAGAGGCCCTAATCCATCTACTCTCTCCACTTGCCTTCCTTCTCCATAAATGGAGTTGAATGCTTGCAAGGAAAGAAGGGATGGCTTATCCAAAGTCTTCCAACTCTCCAAATTCGCTACTTTCCAAAATGGAGACTTTAGGGAAGTCATAAGTGAGTTTTAAGGCTCATAATGGGCTGAAAATGACCCCTAACCCCTAAGGTACCAAATGAGGTAGTTAGTTTTGACCCTAGTTACTCAATGGGAGCCCAAATGACCCTCCTAGACTCTACTCAAAGTTAACTCACAAATTTCAACTCAAGATAACATATCTAGAAGCTTCCTAACCCATGGTAAGCTTGGGTAGTACACTAGGTAACCTCCTAGGTTAGAGTTAAACCTACTCTAGTCATATCTACTAGCCATGCTAACACATAGAGTGCACATGTGTCAAGTGACACAACAATATTACACAAGCATGACTTATTTACACATTTTACAACATTGAATTAAATACACTCATGCATAATACTTTTACGAATGTAACACAATACAACAAGGTCCATGTCTCTTTTTATACACACGACCTTAGCATTACAGTGTTTACAAAGGTCCATTCCTAAATCCCCGATTAGTACCATGGTCAATTTTCATGCACACTCATTGCACACATTATTAGGTGTAATAAATCAACACATAAACATAGAAAAATACATAATGTAAATTGAACACACATTCACTCACATTTACATCAATTATTCATTGAAATTTAACAATATCTGCATCTAATCCATATGCATAAACATAACTCTTAATCAATCTGCAACCTGAATTATCTAGCATACATGTACATCATATTGCATTATTAAAACTTAACCATATATATAATCTGAATTAAATAACATAAGACATTACCTAAGTGGGTATTGATAATCCTAAAGGATCATATTTGTCATTAGTATACAAGGAAAACAGTTTTTGGACTGTCGATAACATGATCACCAAGTGACAACATTCAGTCATGCACAATGGACATTGAAATAGTCAAGTGCAAAGGACACCAAAAATAGACAAGTAAAATGGTCACCGAAAATGTTAAGTGCAAGTGAACACCGAAACCAATTTTCACCAACAGACAGTTTACAGTGTAAACCGACAACACGGTTTAGAGAGTAAACCGACAGACATTTCAAAGACATCATCGAGCACAAACTATAGAGCAACCCGAGCACCAGTCTACCGAGAGATAGTTTTACATCTGAGAAATGTGGATCTAAGTTACACATCAGATAAAATACTTGAGTTTTATATTCAGCTTTATGCTTATCTTTAAAACCATTTCTTGAGGGACAAGTAAAGAATATGTAATTGTTTTAATCAGTCTAACTGATTGTAAACATGCAAACTAGAAGATCAAGGTCAAGTTGTAAACCTTTGATCATAGATTTTTTATTGTAAAGCATAAAACCTAATTAGGTCAATACATTGTATAAATAGATGTAGTAATAAATCAGACAAGGATGATTGAAGTCGCAGCAGACATCTATGGATCAAACAGAGTTTCATGCAGAAGGACACAAAAGACAGAATTCAATTATGAAGAACAAGATTCAAGGCTACCGAGCATAACAAAGGTATTAATCAATCACTATAGGTGATGCATATACATTGTAAACTTAAAGGATCTGTATTCAGCAATTCAGGATTGCATACTATCACCTGTCAACAAGTATTTTTACTACTCTCTAACAATTGTAGCAAATAGAAGAAATCCTTTAAGAAGGTGGACTTAACAGTCTTATTGTAAATCTCTTAAACGAGTGCACACTTAATAGTATCACTAAATCTCTTAACCAAGTCAACCTAACTAGTCTAAAATGTTACTCCTAATAGGGTAAGATCATCAGAAGTGATCACACTTGTAGTCTTAACCGACACCTTCCATTCTACAGATAGTGAAGCTTTGTGGGTTTCATCCCCACCGTAGTTTTTACATTCTAACATGGGTTTTATGCGTTACCAATTCTTGTGTCATGTGTACTTACATTTCATAAATGTTTCTATGAATGTTTACATGAATTAAGTTTACGATTTGATATTACATGCATAAGGTAGAAAATAAATATGGTCGGTAATGCAAGGAAAGATCATTAAGGGTTAATTGATAAAAAAATCTAAGGGTACTGATTCAACCCTCCCCTCTTAGTACACACCATTCCATTATTCCAACAATTGGTATCAGAGCTAGATCTCTTATTTGAAAAATTTAAAATCACTTGAGAGAAAAGATCATACAATTGAAAGGTATAAGCTTGATAAGAATATTGAAAATCAAAAGTTGCAGATACAGATCTTCTATGAGAAATACAAAGAAGAAAGAATCAAGATGAGAAAGCTATTGGATGAAATAAAAGTTATGGCATCTCACAACAATGAAACAAACTATCATGAAGAACAGATACCTGCTTTGTTTGAGTCATCATGTTCTACATCTAGCAATATATCAGACACATCTAAAGGAAGCATTACAAGTCTGAATGAAATCAATAAACATCTGATAGAACAAGTAAAGGTACTGCAAATAGGTCAAGAGAAAGATAGGGTAAGGATGATTGATGTTATTAATAATTCTAGACAAGTTGAACAAGAAAGAACATTAGCTATTTATGATAGGAGGAAGATCGCTGAAAAGCTACAAGAAAGAGAACTAGAAATACAAAGACTTACTGAACATCATCATGAGATCACCAATCAAATAGTTCTTATGAGTCATGAGTCAAAGCAAGTGAACATAGAACTCAATGGGAAATTGGAAGCTGTTAGTGAACTAAGAGAATAAAATGAGAGACTGAAGCATGAAGTAAGGATTCAGCAACGACACAATTATATGATCAAGAAAGCTGAAGAGAGTACCAAAAGAATGGATGATTTTCTGAATGGACAAAGAAGACTCAACAACAATACCGGTCTAAGGTATACCAAGCATGGAGAATCATCAAACCAAGCTGATCAAAAATATGTCTACACAAATCTAAGATCAAGGAAGTAGTCATGCAATCACTGTGGAAAACCAGGCCACACATCAAATGTTTGCTGGAGAAAAGCTAAAGGTATTCCTAAATCCACTTCTACATTCATAGGTAAATGTTATAACTATAACAAGCATGGACACAAATCACATGATTGCAGATCTAAGGTGAAACAACCAAAGAAGGAATCCTACATGGAAAAATATTGTTCTACTTGCAAAATGCATGGGCACACATCTCTTGAATGCAGGAAAAATAAAAAGCAAGCATGGAAGCCAAAAGAACAAGAAAATGCTTATCAATCGAGAAGAGTCGATAACTCATATGTTTGGGATTACAACACATGGGTAAATTGCACAAAATGTGGTAGATATGGTCACATAGCTACAAACTGCATGAGAAAATGGATACGAAGGTCAAGGAATTAGACTAACTCTGGAATAGCATGCTTACACTTCCATAAGGTCGGTCATCTAAGCAAGGATTGTAGAGACCGAGTGATAGAGTCAAGCACTTTTTCTAATGGGAACACTATTGAAGATATCAGGAGAATGAGGAATAAAATGTGGAGGAAAGCTTCAAGCAAAGATGATGTTGGACCGAGCACCACAGTTGGTGACACCTCATCCAATGGATCTGGTGATATCACCACCCCCACCTAAGCAAAACAAGTAAGTATGGAACTACACTATACAAAGCTATATTTTATATCAGTTCCAATATACATTGATAATATGCCAAATTAGCATGAATGGATATGCACTATGGTATTAATTGTTATGAATTTGTGAATCCAATCTCGTCGGTCAATACATACCGAGAATCGTTGGTATACATATAAAAGCCAAGTTGTCAATGTAAATCGAGCATCATCGGTAATCATGTAAAAGACAATCAAGTCTTCGCTACATACAGAGCACTATCGGTGAACATGTGAAAGGCCAATTGAGTTGACACTTACCCTGAGCAGTGTATACTCACCGAGCTAAGAAGTTTGCGTGATGACCAAGCGACTCCATCTTCGACCACTAAGATGTAGGTAAAGAATTTATTGCACCACTTAGGGCATCATCTATAAAATGGAAATGGAAAGCTCATTCATTCAAAAAGTGTTTAAGAGAGAAGAGCATAGCGAAGAAGAGCAACCAAGGAGCTACCAGATTGCAGGGAGATTCACAAGCACATAGAGGTAAAAGGGTTAACAAATGCCCTAATGTTCCCAAAAGAGTTTAAGACCGAGTGGACTCAGATAGTACTCAGTTGAGTACATGACAAGAAAATGTGGTTGGATGAACCGAAACCAATCATTAAGGATGTAATTCATGCAGTAACTGGTTATCCAGTAACTGACAAGGTGAAAGCCCTAAAACATCCTTCTCGTCCTGAGATTGAAAAGATGATAGGTGCAGTATGGGACGATAGAGGTTTAAAATTTAACTCCATCACCAATCCATTAATGAAGTTCGGTACATTTGTACTGGGATACAAGGTATTCCAAGCTAGCAGACTGGATAGCATAGCATGTGGAGAGGTTGACACTACCTATAAGATTGTGAAGAAAGGTATACAACTAGATTTATTTGAACTTCTACTGAAGAAACTAGAGGAGAACATTAGGACAATTAGGTCAACAAGGTCTATTTCATGTAAGTTCAGATCACTCCTCATGTGTACATTTTACTATTTCTAGAATTTCTTCCCATCTGTTGGTAATGTCAGTTTGGACACAACCCAACCAATAACTGTGCAAATTAGTGAATATATTAAGTCACTAGGGGAAAATTTTGCGTCAGTCATAGATGCATACTTCACTACCTTCAAGGATAGAATGCTGATACCTGAACAACTGGTGGAACAGTATAAGCATGACATATGTTTCAGTGGATGCCGACACCACTTTAATAAAACCAATTGTACCGAGGACAACATGGTTGCCACCATTAGATTATGAGATCAACATTGATCAGGACACAAATTCTATTGAAGCATTATTGAATGAAGAAGTAGACAAATCATTACCAAGATTTGGCACTTATGAAGAAGCTAAGGCTAGAATCAAAACTGGCCTAGTAGTGAAGAAGATCGACAAAAATAAGACTAAAATGGTAAAGACACTTTAGAAGAAATTGTCAGTTAATGTTGAAGGATCACAACAACAAGATGACACTGAGGGACTGTCACCCGTCAGTGAAGGTGAACAATTGAGTGACTCTGAGTCAACTAAATGTGATGCACCACCAACAAAGAAACCAAGAACTATTGCTGCATCAAGAACTACGATTTAGACTACAAAATATCTCGCCACCGGTGAAGAAAGGTACAGTGAAGACTTATAAGAGAAAGCCTCAAACTGGGAAATGGACACCAAGGAAAAGAAGAAGATATATCCGAGGTAAAGAGGATAAGGAAGACACTGCACATGATGAGAGTGAATAAGCACTCCAACCTGAAAAGAAACAATTTCCTAAAACAATTGATGAAGTTGCAGCATCAATCATAAAGACAAGAAGCATATCACACCAAAAGATAAGACAACGGCTAACCTTATTTCCCAGAGATCAAACCAAGATTGAAGAAGCCATAGTTAAGGCAATGATTGCTTACAAGTATGTACTAGTACAATTCAATAAGCAAATGCCCCAAGAACTAAATGATAGAATATCAGCATGGTGGACTTATGCACTACATACTGAGAAACAGATAAGGGAAAGATCCCTAGTCACAATTATGCCACCCGAGTCAAAAGTTGAAGATGATGAAATGATGAAGAAGCATTCAAAGAAATTTTCAGCTAAGATGAGAGCTTACAAAGTACTAGAGGGTAGATTAATAGAGCTTGACAAAGAAAGTGATTAAACTTGAATAAAATATTCAATCCAACTAAGGAGGATACAAGTCCTGAGAAGGTACTAGCTCTTATCGAGATACCTCATTATGAAGAGAAAGAGGCCACACCGAGCCTAGAGCACATATTCATAAATGACACCGAGGACATCAATCCAGTTGAGTTGACAACACAGGAAAGCAAGGACATGGATGATATACCTCAAATTTTGCAATCACTAGGGGACACAACAGAAGTCACAATCAAAGATATAACACTTATTGATTCTAATGATGAGCCCAAAAAAGATGAAGATGCAACTGCTGCCACCGAGAAGGAAAAAGAAAAAGAAAAGGAAACTCTGGATGTTGCACAGGTAAATATACTAGGTGATGTGTCATTATTGATACAAGCTATCAATATCATTACAGAGGCAAAGGAAAAGACACCTGAACCTGATGCAAACACACCGATGGGCACATGTGATGATCAAGTGAAGCAAAAAGAAACAAGTGGAGAGGAGAAACCAGGTGATGCCATTGATAAGAACACCGAAGGTGAAAAGGCTGCAGAAATAGACAAGGTTGATGTGGAGACATCCAATACTGACCAACGAGTCAATACTAAGCAACACACAAAAGGCACAACACCTCCCACACAATCACTGAAGAAAGAAAAAGAGCATGAACTAGCTATAGTTCTACATAACCCTACTTCCACCACCATATCCAAGAAGAAGAAGAAGAATAATAAAATTCCAGTCACATTGGATGAGATGATTGACATACCAGACTGTGATCCTGGAACATTGGATTCAGAATCACTTACAAAGTATGGAGAGCTATGTAAAAGAAAGGCAATACCAGAAAAGCTCAAGAAGGAGCACAAGAACTCCCAAGTCTTGGATACAACCAAAGAAATACTATTGCAGATTGTTCCTGACACCGACATTGATCAAAATGCTCCTATACTTGATCAATTAGCAGCACTCACCAATGTCATCACATCACTAAATGTAGATGCAGACAAGGTAATTGAGGAACGTGCTAAGCAGAAGTGTCAATACAAGCTTACATATAAAATCAACCAAGAAGTGGAAAAAAATAAGGTAAAAATTTCTGAATTAGTTACTACTATGGAACCCCTAATATCAGAAGTAGTCAACTTAATTCAAAATTTGTGCACGTTAGAGACTTTCACTGCCGAGCATAGTGAAAAGATAGCCAAAATTGATGAAGATCTTAAGGCTAGTGCACAAAGTCTCACAACCAAGGAAAATGCATTCAAATTGCATTATGACAAGATTATGGAAGCAAAACGGTTGAGACTTTAAATTTAAATGGCATAAATTAGAATCTAAGATGAGGTATCCGAGCTATAGGCTATGTTACTCCCAAATCTCACACTTCTATTGAAACACATGACTTTGGCAAGAGAATTGATTGTCACCCCAGAGATGTCTGTAACTGAAAGTATATATGACATGCACACAAGACTCACCTTGGAATACATAACCCTTTGAGCACCTCAAAGAGAAATGGGAGAAGCTAATGGAGGACATTCAAAAATCCCATTCCCACATTTTGACAAGTTTTAAGTATTACACCTTTATCATTATTTTCAAAAAAAGGAGGAAATGATATGAGAAAGGGGGAAATGATATGAAAAGGGGAAATGATAAGGTGAAAGGGGGAAATAATAAAAGGGGAAATATATGTATAAAAGAAAATTTATCAAAGGAAGAAACATGTACATACACTACACTGAGGCATACACATAGGGGGAGTCATATTGACAAGGTAAACATTTGGTGTATATACTAAACATTGCAGTTTTGCACATATCAATTTTTTATACTAATGCCAAAGGGGGAGATTGATAATCCTAAAGGATCATATTTGTCATTAGTATACAAGGAAAATGATTTTTGGACTGTCGGTAACATTATCACCGAGTGACAACATTCATTCATGCACAATGGACACCAAAACAGTCAAGTGCAGAGGACACCGAAAATAGACAAGTGCAATGGTCACCAAAAATGTTAAGTGCAAGTGAACACCGAAACCAATTTTCACTGACAGACAGTTTACAGTGTAAACTGACAACATAGTTTAGAGATTAAACCGACAGACAGTTCAAATACATCACCGAGCACAAACTACAGAGCAACCCGAGCACTAGTCTACCGAGAGACAGTTTTATTTCTGAGAAATGTGGATCTAAGTTACACGTCAGATAAAACACTTGAGTTTTATATTTAGCTTTATGCTTATCTTGAAAACCATTTCTTGAGGGACAAGTAAATCATATGTAATTATTTTAATCAGTCTAACTAATTTTAAACATGCAAACTAGAAGATTAAGGTCAAGTTGTAAACCTTTGATCATAGAGTTTTTATTGTAAAGTGTGAAACCTAATTAGGTCAATAAATTGTATAAATAGATGTAGTAATCAATCAGACAAGGATGATTGTAGCCATAGCATACATCTATGGATCAGACAGAGAGTTTCATGCAGAAGGACACAAAAGACAAAATTCAGTTATGAAGAACAAGATTCAAGGCTACCGAGCATAGTATAGGTATTAATCAATCACTATAGGTAATACATATACATTGTGAACTTAAAAGATCTGTATTTAGCAATTCAAAATTTCATACTATCAGGTCAACAAGTATTTTTGACTACTCTAACAATTGTAGCAAATAGAAGAAATCCTTAAGAAGGTGGACTTAACAGTCTTATTGTAAATCTCTTAACTGAGTGCACACTTAACAAAGTTGCTAAATCTCTTAACCGAGTAGACCTAACCAGTCTAAAATGTTATTCCTAATAGGGTAAGATCATCATAAGTGATCACACTTGTAGCCTTAACCAACACCTTCCATTCTGCAAATAGTGAAGTTTTGTGTGTTTCATCCCCACCACATTTTTCACCTTCTAACAAGGGTTTTCTGCGTTAACAATTCTTGTGTCATGTGTACTTACATTTCGTGAATGTTTCTATGAATGTTTACATGCAATTAATTTTATGATTTGATATTACATGCATAAGGTAGAAAAGCAATATGGTCGGTAATGCAAGGAAAGATCATTAAGGGTTAATTGATAAAAAATTTTAAGTGTACTAATTCACCCCTCCCCTCTTAGTACACACCATTCCATTATTCCAACAGGTATACATCATAATCATAATGTCAAATAACATAGTATGGGATCTTACAAATCCTCAAACAATAACATGTGTTCAAAAAGTCCAAGTGTCTCGAAATTAGTGTCAACTGAAGAGCATATAAGGGAAAACTAGTGCTAAGATGTGACGGGCTGGGGTAGGCCTCACACTTATTTTTAATTTAATAATAATGTCTCAAACAATTAAAGCAGATGCCTTTAATTTTTTAACATGTGCTTGTATTGGTAATCATCAACTACCTTGCATTTTATACAACAAACGTAATATCTTTCTTCAAGGGAAATTATATTTTGTGATAATTTCTAACACGCTTTTTATATGGTTTTAAAATATTGGTTTAGTATGATTAGGAGAAGTGATATATATGAATCTTGAGCTATTTTTTAATGGAAGAAAAATATACAATATTAAAAAACTTAGATAAGATTAATAAGGTGTATAGATTTTATATTTGGAAAGATTTGGATCAATAAACAATTATAAAAGTAGATTATATCTTAAATAATACAACTATTTTTTACTCTTTGTTAAGTGTTGTAGTTGGGATCTTTTAGAATTAATAATCTTTCCTTGGTGTATTGTTTAAATAAGAATAAACCAAGGTATCCTAAATTGTATTTTGTCCTCCAGTCCAAGTGGGAGGACATGTCACTTTTTTGTAATTCCTTTAATAAGGAAATTAGATATTACTCTGTACAAGGATTCTCACACTTGGTACACACTTAATGTGAATGTGGCATTCATAGAACATGGGAGCTACATTATAACTCTATCACTCATCTCTATTTAAGAGATGCTTCTCCACACACTTTGAATAATCTTCTCACAATATTCTCACTTCTCCTCACATTCTCAACTCTTTCTCTCAATGTTGTAATGAGCTTCTTTCTCATATTCTCTCTCTTTCTCTAGGGTTTTTGTCGCATTCATATTATATTCACAAGGGATTTTTCTTAGTTTTTCCCATTCAAAAACAATGTCTCATTGTGTTGATCTTGGAGCTTCTTGATAGTTTTGGTGATAGTTCTTGAAGCTATCTTTCAATCATTGTGTTATGGTAATATTCTTCCTTTTCCTCACTCACTTGGATTCTTTCCTAAGATCTTTTTATTTTTTTTTATTTTTAAAATGGTATTAGAGCTATCTAATCCTTGTTTTGAGTGTTTGCGGGTTTTTTTTCTTTTGCAGATCTGACATTATTTCTATCTCTCATCAATTAGTTTTGAATTTTTTGGGTTTGGACAGTTCACCGCCAAACCCAGTTTCTTTTCAAGATCTAACTACACCCTCTATCAGGAAACCACAAGGGATTTCAGACCTGCATGTTCTATATTTTATCATTAAATTGATACTAAAATCTATGTCTAACATTTTTTTCTCTTTCTAGCTCTTACGTTTCTGCAATTTCAAGTTATACAGCTCTATTTTCTATTTAAAGATCTTTGTTGTAGGATTTTCTCTCTGTTTTTGTTTTAGTTAGAATCATTATTTTTGTAGGGTTATAAATTTTTTTGCAGGGTTATATATATATATATATCTGGGTGCATTTGTTTATAACACTTCATTACCCTTGTTTTTTTTTTCCAGGGACTACATCTGCAACAACTCCTTATTATACATTTTCAATACATAAAACTTGGCAGTGTCTTCTCCTTGCGTTGCATAGCCTATCTCCCTCTCTGCCTTATTTCTCCCCTCCTTGCACTGATTTTTTCTCAGCTCCTTCACGCACAACCGATATCAAGCATTTTCTAAGGCCATTCTCCAGCGCTATCTTAGGCCATTCTCCAGTGCTATTTTTTTCCCTTCTTCCCTCGCGCAACAACATTATCGCTGCCTTTTCCTCCAGCAACTTGTTTTCTCCCTCGCAACACCTTGCCCATTCCCTCCCTCCTTTTGCACTATATCTCGCATATTTTTTTCCTTGCTACTCTCATGCAGCCTTCCCTACCATCGCAAACATCATTTACATTTATTCAAGCCATGTGGATTCCAAAATGGTGGTGCTCTTGGTAGGAGACTATAGATTTTCCATGGTTTGTAGTTTCTATTTAGACATTTGAAGTTACAAGTACTAATCTGTGATCCTTTTTTATGTAGGTAGGTTTTTTGTTCAGAACAACAATAGATTAAACTCATTTCACTTCCCTTGGCTCTACCTTTCGCAACTCTTCTCCTGGGATATCTTTTTTTTTGTCTGGGTTTGTTAGCATATTCTACTCTTTCCCTTTGCGATGCATCCTCTTATTATTTCGTTGGAGTCCATCATTTCTTCATTGTTTGGTATATGCAGGTTTCTTACATCTCAATCATGATATTCTTCTTTATTTAATATTTATTCAAAAATTCGTTTAACAAATAAATGTTTAAACTTGAAAATCAAATTTATTCAATTTGTTTATCAAAAAAAGTTTAAACTTGAAAGAAAAGTTTTTCTCTTCATATTTTTTTAATATCCTTTAAACCCATTATACATTTAAGCAATATAATCATATTTCAATTACTTTTTTGATAATTAGTTGCAATAATGTTTTTTTATCATTTAAACAAAAAATTTAAATATTTTTTAATTATTAATTTTCTTGCATACTAACCGATAACATTTGCGTTTAATTCCGCTTTTAGACTCATTTTTACATAGTATGTCTTGTATTCTAATTTTTTATAGCACTATGTCAACTTTAATCCCAGAAATTAAATTAAATAATTCAAATTACCATGCTTGGAAGACGTATATTACTTTTATTTCCATTTCAAACATATTCTTGATATTGCTACTAGTGCAACTTCTGCTCCCTCAGCTACTTCTTCTAAGGACGATATTGATGCATGGAATACTAAAAATGATGAAACTTTAGGCCTAATTGACCTTTCATTAAGCCCAGAATTGTATGTTTTAATTTCCCATTATACTCATGCACATGCAGCTTGAGATATTCTCAAAAACACCTACGACAATGAAAATAAATCTAGAAAGATTCAACTCCAAGTTCCATTGGAGGATCTCAGGTATAATGATTTCAAAACTATGGATGATTTTTTACTTAAGTTTGATTCTATTTGAAGTCAATTAACTGGTTTAGGAGTAAATTTAACTAATATTTATTTAATTCATATTGTTTTGAAAAAATGTCTTCATAGACAATTCCAACAATTTATTACTAATATTCATTCTCAATTAGCTATTCCTACATTAGCAGATCAATTAAATTATTCTATCTTTCAATCTCAAATACGTCAAGAAGAAGCTAAATTACTTCAATTTGGTACACTTACAACTAATGAACATTCTTTCATGTCTAGATCGCATAACAATAATCATAATTATAATAACAATTATAGATCAAATAATAATAGTCATTCTAGTAATCACAATTCTCAACATCATAATAATAATTCTAGTCCTGCCTATAATCATAACAATAGTCATAATAATGGTTATAATAATAATCATAATCATCCTAATAATAGACCCCATTATACTTATTGTGGGAAAGATGGTCATTTATCTAACAATTGTTTTAAGAAACAAAATCATGAGAAGCATTTTACTCCTAATAATCAAACTAATCAAAAGTCTCATAATAATAACTCTCGTCACACTTTTGTTGTCTGTTATGGGATGTCTAATCCTCACTATGATAATTTTGCTATTTGGAATGAACCATATGATGATGGCTGTTCTTGGGATAACCCCCTAGATTACTATCTTCCTAAAGAAATAAATTTAATACAAAAGGGATAATATTTTCTCTCCATGTGATGCATTCAAGCTTGATGATTCTTCTTATGAATATTTCTCTTTTGATGATATTTTAGAAAAAGAAGAGGACATTATTTCTACCTTTCTTAATGTTACTTTGACTTTTTTTGACTCTCCTAGTAGAGATGTGTGTATTGCTCAAGATGATCTTCATGATTTCTCCAAAGTTCAAGATTTTGAATGTAGTACTAATCCAATGGTTGTTGTGGAGGAAAATAATAATGACTATGATAATGATGATGATTATACTAGCTCTACTCCTCTTGATGATGAATCCATTACAAATTTTATTTATGCAACTGATTATTTCATTATTGATTACATGACTGATTCTTTTGATGATTCACAATCTGATTTTTCTTTAAAAGGTTTTACTGATTCATATCTAGGAGCAGATCCCAATGATGGGAGATATACTAGTGGTTGTTGCCTTATTGCAAGCTCAGGTGCTATTTCTTGGAGAATTAAATATGATCCATCTTTGTCTCTATATTTGATGAAGGGTGCTCCCCTTATTAACACAAACACACAACAAAATCAAGAATAACAAGATTTTCAAAGACTGGAAATGGGATTTCTATTATCCATAATGAAATGAGATTACAATATTCAGAAATATAACATGCACATTCAGAAATATAACATGCATAGCCACATGGACATTTTACTACAATATTATGCAAGCGAGAGCCACCAAGTGCATAACCCAGAACTGCCCTAGACAACCCTACGAGACTTCAATATATATGCAATTTTAACCGCCCAAGAAGATTCTAGAAATAAAACCCTAAGTTTTGAGGCCTACCATCCCTAAGATATTATTATTCATTTTTATTACATTAGAATAGTACCAAACAACTTTGAAACCCAAAAATAAATTTTGAAGGAACTTTAACTTTTTCAAATTCAAGTAGCGCAACTTCTTAAGACCATAACTCAACACTCGTTGACCTGATGGGTCGTCGCAACCCCATTTTTAAAATTCCACAAAGTTTTATACAATGCTTAACTCACATAAGCTCTAGTTAGCCAAGGTGTTGACCCCATTTGGAGCCTCTAAAGTCTTCAAAATTGAGTTCAAAGTTTCTGTACCTTGCTGCTGATACCAAAAAATATTCAACATCTACAAAAATAGACTTGATATGGCAATGAAACTTTACTAACAGGCTGACACAATCAAAGTGAACCACCAGAGAATAAAATAGAACATTATGAGCTCCAAAGAAAAACTTGCTAAAATAAGTAACTTTCTAGAAATATCAACTCTGCACAAAATAGCCCTTATTAAAAAGAAACCAGAAAATATTTTTGGGTGATGCAATATTGCTCTTACACCCACGATGCTCCTACATAAATATTCTAATGAATATGAATATGAAGAATGCACACATTTATCTAAAGAAGTTCTCGGGAATCAAAGACTACTTGAAGATTTGGGCCCGCCTCAAAAATCACCTACACCTTTGTATTGTAATAATCAGAGTGTTACTTCCTTAGCAAAGAACCACTTCATAAAAGAGAAAGTTGAAGAGATGCAATAGTCCCTCATCTATTGAAAGAGAAATGATCCAGCTGTCGACATCTCAACGAAGACTCTTTCTAAAGAGACATTTCAAAATCATTGTAAAATTTTGGGTTTAATACCTATTGATCTAATCTCCATAAGTAAAGATTAAAGGGGAGTGTTAGAATTAATAATCTTTCATTGGTGTTTTAGTTAAATAAGGATAAACCAATGTATCCTAAATTGTATTTGTAACCACCTGAATTTGGTATGTTGAAACTATGGACCCTATTTGCCCTAAGTGTGATCATACCCCCAATTATGTCCAAACGACCCTGTTACTGCTTGGCATAATTCTTTTGAAATCAATTTAATCTGCTAAAGTAATCAAATCACTAAATTATTTACTTTTAGCCAAAATCAAAATCAATCAAATGCATGGCTAAAAATGATTAATTTGCTAGGAATTAAATAAATCCCTAAATCAATTACCCACTTGCAAAGTAACCCATTCACTTAGCCTATTTAATCTAATTAAAATGGCTATAGTCCCCTTAATTATTAAAAAGCAATAAAATGCTAAAATAATTAATTCCTATATTTTAAATGAATTAAATAAGTTTAATTCATTTAATTAATATTCCCTTAAAACCCCAACCTAACCTATCTCAACCACTTCTACCCTGGGTTCTAACCCTTCTCAACCCATTCACCCTTTCTAATCTAATCCTAATTCTAATTCTAACCCTAACCCTAACCCACCTCCTAATGTTGTCACATTCCATTAAGGAATGATTAACAACTCCACCCACTTGATAAAGTCAAGGAATCTCAAGATTCCTTCCTCAAGTCCACCTTCTCAAGCCACCCTCTTACACCCTTCCCATGCTTCTTTAAGGATTTTATTAATACCTCATTTATGAAGATGCCTTAGGCCCATGTCTCCTCTATACCTCATTAATTCTCAAAGCATTAATGGCTCTTACACCACCATTAATGAGTCCCTCAACTCATTAATGAACCTTGTCTCCCCTCTCTCTCTCATATTCTTCTATAAATAGTATGTATTTTGGAGCACAAATGAGCCTTCATCTCATATTAGAAAATACATTGTTATGCTGCTAAGATTTAGATAGCTTCATTTTCATCTCATAGCTCCATTACCATGCATTGTTATAATGTCCATTTTTAGACTAA